>JAUTBW010077636.1:0-10522 GCA_032361425.1 Peltospira smaragdina
AGCAATATTTTCTTCTGTTTCTTTGATAGTAATCTCTTCTTGTGTTTCTGAGACAGCAATCTCTTCTTCTGTTTCTGTGATAGCAATGTCTGCTTGTGCTTCTGAGATAACAATATCTTCTTTTGTTTTTGAGATAGCAATCTCTTCTTGTGTTTCTGTGATAGCAATATCTTCTTGTGTTGCTGAGATAGCAATATTTTCTTCTGTTTCTTTGATAGTAATCTCTTCTTGTGTTTCTGAGACAGCAATCTCTTCTTCTGTTTCTGGGATAGCAATATCTTCTTGTGTTGCTGAGATAGCAATATCTTCTTGTGTTTCTGTGATAGCAATATCTTGTGTTTCTCTGATAGCATCGTCTTGTTTTGTTTCTGATACTGCTATATCTTCTTGAGGTTGATATCCAGTCTCTTCACTTTCGATAATTGCTTGTTTAATATCTGTTTCTGAGATAGCAATATCTTCTTGTCTTTCTGAGATAGCAATATCTTCTTGTGTTTCTGAGATAGCAATCTCTTCTTGTGTTTCTGAGACGGCAATATATTCTTGTGTTTGTAAGACAGCAATCTCTTCTTTTGTTTCTGAGATAGCAATATATTCTTGTGTTTCAGAGATAGCAATATCTTCTTGTGTTTCAGAGATAGCAATACCTTCTTGTGTTTCTGAGATAGCAATGTCTGCTTGTGCTTCTGAGATAGCAATATCTTCTTGTGTTTCTGTGATAGCAATATCTTCTTGTGTTTCTGGGACAGCAATATCTTCTTGTATTTCTGAGATAGCAATATCTTCTTGTGTTTCTGAGATAGCAATATCTTCTTGTGTTTCTGAGATAGCACTATCTTGTCTTTCTTTGATAGTAACATCTTGTTTTGTTTTTGAAACAGCTATATCTTCTTGAGGTTGATATCCAGTCTCTTCACTTTCGAAGATTGCTTGTTTAATATCTGTTTCTGTGATAGCAATGTCTTCTTGTGTTTCTGAGATAGCAATATCTTCTTGTGTTTCTGTGATAGCAATATCTTCTTGTGTTTCTTTGATAGCAATCTCTTCTTGTGTTTCTTTGATAGCAATATCTTCTTCTGTTTCTTTGATAGCAATCTCTTCTTGTGTTTCTGAGACAGCAATCTTTTCTTGTGTTTCTGTGATAGCAATATCTTCTTGTGTTTCTAAGACAGCAATCTCTTCTTCTGTTTCTCTCATAGCAACATATTCTTGTGTTTCTGAGACAACAATCTCTTCTTGTGTTTCTGTGATAGCAATATCTTCTTGTGTTTGTGTGATAGCAATATCTTCTTGTGTTTCTGAGATAGCAATATCTTCTCGTGTTTCTGAGATAGCAATATCTTCTTGTGTTTTTGAAACAGCAATCTCTTCTTGTGTTTCTGTGATAGCAATATCTTCTTGTGTTTCTGAGATAGCAATCTCTTTTTGTGTTTCTGTGATACCTATATCTTCTTGTGTTTCTGAGATAGCAATCTCTTCTTGTGTTTCTTTGATAGTACTATCTTCTTGTGTTTCTGAGATAGCAATATCTTCTTGTGTTTCTGAGATAGCAGTCTCTTCTATTGTTTCTGTGATAGCTATATCTTGTGTTTCTGAGATAGCAATATCTTCTTGTGTTTTTGTAATAGCAATTGTTTCTTGTGTTTCTGAGATAGCAATATATTCTTGTGTTTCTGAGATAGCAATATCTTCTTGTCTTTCTGAGATAGCAATATCTTCCTGTGTTTCTGAGATAGCAATATCTTCTTGTGTTTCTGAGATAGCAATCTCTTCTTGTGTTTCTGAGATAGCAATATCTTCTTTCATTTCTGTGATAGCAATATCTTCTTGTGGTTCTGAGATAACAATATCTTCTTGTGTTTCTGTGATAGCAATATCTTCTTGTGTTTCTGTGATAGGAATATCTTCTTGTGTTTCGGAATCAATTTCAGTTATTTGAACTTCTGTATCTGCCTCACCTATTGCGACTTCAGTATCTGTTTCAGCTCTTTCCATTCTAGTACCCGTTTCAGTTATTTCAATTTCAGTATCTGCTTCAGCCTTTATCAATTCAGTTTCAGTCCTAGCAACTGCCAGTTGAGTATCTGGTTCAGCTGTTTCAACTTCTCTATCTGCCTCAGTTATTGCCATTTCAGTATCTACTTCAGCTGTTTCCACTTCAGCATCAACTTCTGCTGTTTTTATCATTTCATATTCTGCGTCAGCTAACATCACATCAGTTTCTGCTTCAGCTATTTGCTCTTCACTATCTCCTTCAGCTGTTACCAGTTCAGTTTCTATGTCAGCTATTTCAGGCTCAGTGTCTGCTTCAGCTATTTGAGCTTCAATTTCTGTCTCAGCCAGTGCTAATTCGTTATCTGCCTCAATGATAGCAACTTCGGTATCACCAGCTGTTTCCACTTTGGTATCTGTTTCAGCCATTTCAATTCCAGTATCTACTTCAGCCACTTCAACTTCAGTTTCTGCTTCAGCTATTCCAATTTCAGTTTCTGTTTCAGCCATTTGCTCCTCACTGTCTCCTTCAGCAGTTACCTGTTCAGTTTCTGCTGCAGCTATTTCAGGCTCAGTGTCTGCTTCAGCTATTACCATTTCACTACCTGCTTCAACTATTCCAATTTCAGCTTCTGTCTCAGCCAGTGCTGCCAGTTCAGTTTCTGCTTCAGTTGTTACAAGTTCAGTTTCTGCTACAGTTGTTGCCAGTTCAGTTTCTGCTTCAGCTGTTACCAGTTCAGTTTCTGCTTCAGTTGTTGCCAGTTCAGTTTCTGCTTCAGCTGTTGCCAGTTCAGTTTCTGCTTCAGTTGCTACCAGTTCAGTTTCTGCTTCAGTTGCTACCAGTTCAGTTTCTGCTTCAGCTGTTGCCAGTTCAGTTTCTGCTTCAGCTGTTGCCAGTTCAGTTTCTGCTTCAGCTATTTCAGCCTCAGTATCTGCTTCAGCAATCTGAACATTAGCATTTGTCTTAGCCAGTGCTACTTCAGTATCTGCCTCAACAATAGCCACTTTAGTATCTGCCTCCGCTGTTTCCACTTTAGTACCTGTTTCAGCCATTTCAATTTCAGTATCTACTTCAGTCATTTGCTCTTCACTATCTCCTTTAGCTGTTACCTGTTCAGTTTCTGCTTCAGCTATTGCCAGTTCAGTTTCTGCTTCAGCTATATGAGCTTCAACTTCTGTCTCAGTCAGTGCTACTTCGATTTCCCCCTCAACAATAGCAACTTTAGTATCTGCTTCAGCTGTTTCCACTTTAGTATCTGCTTCAGCTGTTACCAGTTCAGTTTCTGCTTCAGCTATTTTCTTTTCAGTGTCTGCTTCAGCTATTTCCTCTTCAGTTTCTGCTTCAGCAATTTTATCTCCAGTGTCTGCTTCAGCTATTTTCTCTTCAGTTTCTGCTTCAGCTATTTTATCTACAGTTTCTGCTTCAGTTATTTTTTCTTCAGTTTCTGCTTCAGCTATTTTCTCTTCAGATTCTGCTTCAGTTACTGTTACTTCAGCACCTGCTTCACTCATTTCCAGTTCAGTACCTGCGTCAGTTTCTGCATCATATAGCTTGTCTTCAGTATGTACTTCAGCTGTTTCGACTTCAGTATCAAGTTCATTACCTGTTTCACTTTTTCCCACTTCAATATCAATTTCAGTTTTTTCTACTTCAGTCTCAGTATTTTTTTCTTCAGATGCAATCCCAACAATTTCTTCTTCTTCAGTCACAGAAATGTCTTCAACCTTTTCACCAGTGAAATATTCTTCTGTATCAGAGATAACAATTCCTTGTTCTTCAGCTACAACAATCTCTTCTTTTATTCCAGTTAAACGAATTTTATCAGCTTCAGATATTGCTTGCTGAATATCTTCTTCAGTTATTCGAATATCCTCTTGATCTTCAGGTAATGCCTGGATGGTTTCATCATCTACAAATTCAGTTTGAGTCCCTTCTCTCACGTCTATCGCATTTTCAGCATCAGAAGCAGCAATATCTTTGACAAGTTCAGTCACAGCTCCTTGTGCTGTTTCTAATTCAACATATTCTCCTGTGTCCATCACCGTAAGATTCTCTTCTAGTTCCGATACAGCTACTTCTTCCACTGGTGTTGTTTGAACAACTTCTGTTTCAAAAGGAGAAACTCCTTCCAATGTTTCACTTTTGTTGATTTCTTCTGTATCAGAAATTGTCTGTTGAATGTCATCTTCAGTTATTGGAATGCCATCATGGACTTCAAACATTTCCAGTACATCCTGAGATTCACAGACAATTCTTTCTGCTTCATCTTCAAATCCTGCAGCAACTGTCACTTCTTTGAGTTCAGTTACAATTTCTTTTCTTTCAGACACAGCAACGCTATCTGTTTCAGCTATTGGGGTGTCTCCTTTTATCTCAGGTTCAACATATTCATCTGTTATTTCACTTTCAGTGCGTTCTTCTGTGCCAGAAATGGCCTCTTCTTCAGTCAGGGCAATTTCTGTTCTTTGACGATCCTCAGTCTCTTTTGTAGTTTCAGATATTTCAACATCCTCAGTCTCTTTTGTAGTTTCAGATATTTCAACATCCTCAGTTACTTCTGTAATTTGAGATATTTCATCATCCTCAGTTACTTCTGTAGTTTCAGCTATTTCAATATCCTGAGTTTTCTCTGTAGTTTCAGCTATTTCAACATCCTCAGTTTCTTTTGTAGTTTCAGCTATTTCGATATCCTTTGTTTCCTCTGTAGTTTCAGCTATTTCAACACCCTGAGTTACTTCAAATTCAATCAAACCAGTGTCAACTCTTTCAACATCCTCAGTTGCTTTAGATTCAGTCCTGACAGTTTCTTCTCTTTCCATACGCTCAATTTCTTCATTTTCAATCAAAACAGTTTCAGTTTCTTCTCTTACAATATCCTCAGTTTTTTCACTATCAATTATTGCAGTTTCGTCTCTTTCAACATCTTTGGTTTCATCAGTTTCAATCATGTCAGTTTGTGTTCTTTCAATATCTTCAGTTTCTCCAGTTTCAACAATGCTAGTTTCCACTCTTTCAACATACTCAGTTTCAATCATGCCAGTTTGTGTTCTTTCAATTTCCTCACTTTCTCCAGTTTCAACAATGTCAGTTTCCACTCTTTTAACATACTCAGTTTTAATCATGCCAGTTTGTGTTCTTTCAATTTCCTCACTTTCTCCTGTTTCAACAATGCCAGTTTCCACTCTTTCAACATATTCAGTTTCAATCATGCCAGTTTGTGTTCGTTCAATTTCCTCAGTTTCTCCAGCTTCAACAATGTCAGTTTCCACTCTTTTAACATACTCAGTTTTAATCATGCCAGCTACTGTACTTTCAACATCCTCAATTTCTTCAACCCCAGACACGGAAGTCCCAACTACAGCTATCTGTTCTTGTGTTTCTCGATCCTCTATTGCTTCAGCTTCATCAGTTTGAACTATATCAGTTACAACAAGTTTCTCTTCACTCCTAATTAACTGTGAACTTCTAGTAAAGATTAGCTCACCTGAGTCAGCCACCTTCGTCTTCTGTTCCCCATCTTCCAACAGCATACTGACGTCTTCTCTAGCTCTTTCCACTTCTGACTCTTCTGTGTTCTTCTTATCTTGCCTGCTTTCGACAGCAAACATCACCGGACAAGTCACAAGAGTTGAAGCATCTACAGCTACTGCACTGGACGAATAGCTCTTTACCGATATCGATGGCGGTGTGTCATCAAACCTCTTCATCCTCTGTATCATCTCTGCTGCCAAAGCATATCTAATGTCTTCCCCATCTTCTATCAGAGCAAAATCTGTCGCTTCTAAACTCTCTGTTGCTTCTTCTGCTGCATCTATTTCAGCAGCTTTAAGTTCATCGGATCTCTTTCTCCACGGAATCAGCTCTATAGTAGCAATGAATGTCTCTATCTGTAGGTATCTCATGATGGCTTCACTCTGGACAACATCTGGAGTCCACATCTCTGCTGCCTGTTGTAACCCAAGGACCCCAAGTCTCAGTAGCTCAGCGTCCTGGTATTCCACTAAAGGCACGGCCTCAGTGCTAACAAACGTCATGGCTGATTCTTGAGTCACGTGAGTCTCTAGCTTAGACTCTTCTGTAACCAGCTCTCCTGTTGTTTCTTCTGATGTTAAATCCAGCAGAGATTCTGCTTTCTCTCTTTCATAAATAGGTTCAAAACCTATTTGAAGACTGTCAGAAAATGTGTGTTCTCTGTATTCTGGTTTGGATTCAGTTGTTCCATTTATTCCGTTACTGTCGGCAACAGAAACTGCATCAGAAAACTGACCACCTTCACTGGTGACCTCTGAACTTTCTGTTCTAGGAGACTCCTCTTCTTCAGCTGGCAGATTTTCATTGAATTCTGTTCCCACTGTTATCTGCCCACGAGAGTCTACTTCAACAAATCCATCATCACCAGAAACTTGAATCTCTTCAACTGATAATTTACTATCAGTAGTGAATGTCATAGGCGCAGATTCATCTGTAGGCGACGTCACTGATTTCTCTTGTAATTGGTCCAAGTTTTCTTTTTCAGGGAATGTTTGTCGTGCACTGTCATCAAACACAACCATGTCTGAAGCTTGGTCCACTGAAACCAATTTGGCAGACTGATTGACGTCTTCAGGGAAGAATGTATCTGGTGCTGATTCGTCATCAGAGAGAACATGTGATGTCAGCCCTAGACTGTAAAATTCGCCCTGGACTGGAGCAACGTTAATTGATTCTAGCTCAGAGATTGTGGATTCACTTAAACTCTGATCACCTTCGGCTGTCTCCTGAACAGAAACCTCACCCGTGTGTGCTGTTGGATCTGAAAGTAGCTCCTGGTCCCCTCTATCTACTGATGCTGATGGTTCTTGTGGAACAAATACACCAGTTGGAGGAACATTTTCAGTGGGAATGTAATCCTGTGGAAACGAAGATGTTGAGTCTCTTTTGATAGATTCTACATCATCAGTAGATCCACATTCAGAACCATTTGGTTCAACCAGCTTGGCATCGACAACTGTGACCACACTGGTTGAAGTGTCTGATTCAGTGGCTATGGATTCGCCTGAGATATCCTCGAATTCGTCCATTATTTCTGAAACTGCGTCAATTTTAACAAAACCTTCAGACACAAAGCTTCCATCTGGTTCTTGTCTTAAGTCTGCAGAATCTTCTGTTGCTGAAACTTCAGATTCTGTGTGTTCCACAAGATGACCACCTTCTTTGATTTCACTAAAGTCTGAAGGAACAAATACGTCAGATATGTCTTCAGATGGTGACAGCAGAGTTCCTTCTGATGCTTCAGAACTGAACGAATCAAACCCAACCATGAACTGTTTTTCCTTGACTCCATACTCATCATAATTCTCGATATAGATAACACTTTCGCCATTGGAGATCAGGTCAAAGTGTTCAGCAGGGGTTAGTAATGATTCGTGATCCGAGGGTGGAGGTGTGACCTGACCCATGATGAATCGAGAGTCTGAGGTGAAGTCTTCTGCGAGCTCATCCAGAAGATCGTGCTCTGAAGCAGAAGATGCTATGACTTCAGTCACTGTTACGTCCTCCTGTTGTAATTCAGTCACATGCTCTGAAGCAGAAGTTATGGATTCACTCACTGGTAGGTATTCCTGTTCGGAATCACCATCAGCTGTCCTAGTTGGCAGGTCCTGTCGTGAATCAGTCACATGCTCTGATTCACTCACTGGTAGGTCATCCTGTTGTGAATCAGTCACAGTTGCCCCAAACAGACTTTCATCTTTCTGCATTTTGTAATACAGGTCATCTGCTGTTGGAATCGAGTCAGAGGTTTCAGTAGGCAACTCATCTGTTGTTTGGAATGTCTGACCTGGTTCCAGTACCATATCACCAGCTGATGGATCCATTCCATCATGGTGTGTATCGGTAATATTGTCTGACTGAGCAATATCTTTGGTTTCTGGACCAAAATCCACATCACTGGCTGATTGGAAAACAATGTCTGACTGTATTACAGTATTGTCTGTTGACTGAAAAACATCTTTGGCTTCTGATGTGATACTTACATCTTCAGCATACTTGGAAAAGGTATCTTCTGTTGACTGGAATTTATCTTTGGTTTGCACATCATCAGCTGACTGCGACACTGTATCTGTCTGTATGAAACCAGTATCTGCTGACTGAAAAATATCTTTGGTTTCTGAAGAATCAATCACAGATTGATTTGCATTGATGTCATAAGATGAGGTTGTAAAGGTCTGGTCGGAGTCAGATACATGAGAATCCATTTCTGTTTCTTTTACTGATGAATAGTAATCAAGATTTTCGGAATCTACACTTCTGTACAGAGATTCATCGGGTTTGTCATAGTCGACATCAGGCTCTCTGAAGCTTGTAGAACATTCCTCAAACATGTGAGGCCTGGTCTCATCTTGAGGACTTGTAACAGGCGTTTTGTACTCAGACACAATGATTGTCGGTTGTCCTGCTGTAGGGATATCACTGTACACACTGTCTCCAGCAAGGACCTGGAAAGGTTGTGGAAACGAAGAAGGTTCTTCTGTATATGAAAGTGGTTTAGCTCCATCAGTAAATGTATCCGTAATGTCTGACGGATACTGGTGGCTGAAAGAGTCTGAATACACACCACTGTCAGTGTAACGTGTGTGACTGGTCCCAACATCAATAGACGTCAAATTTGAAAGACTCTGGTCATATTGCAAAGATTCCATTTCTTTAGAACTAGTCTCTTGTTCTGAAATAATAATACTTTCTGGAAAGCCTGGTTCAACACATGTATCCAGTTCCCTGGAAGTAGTTTCTGGGGTAAGGACCTTTTCTGAAAAATCGTCTGTATCAGAGGAGTGCCTTTCATAGTATGTATCTTGTGATGTTATTTGACACAAACCATCATCCTGGACAACATTGGAAACAGATTCTATCCCTGTAGGAAAACTGGTTTGCGATGCACCTACAGAATGATCCATCTCACACACAAGCTTCTCCATTTCCTCAAAAGAATCACTGAACGAAACATCCTGACTGTATTCTCCAAACGTCTGATGATGCTCTTCCAGACTTCTGTGACTTTCAACCTCTTCTGATCTCTGAATCTGGCTAAATTCATCTGCACTATCGTGACTTTGACTTTGATCTCCAGGGCTGCGTATCTGGCTATATTCATCAACTGGACTACTCTGATCAAGAATCTCCCACCCAGAATCATCAATCGTTCTATCCAGCCCACTATCTGGATCTGTTCCATGACTGATATCCTTTGTCAGGTTATTTATTTCGCCTATAATATGCCTAAACTCTCCTGCAATATTTGTTGGGGTGCTTCTGTCCTTTTCGTGCAACTCTAAAGGAGCTTCAGGCACAACCATATCCTCGAGATTGTCGTATATGCTGTCTGATAAAACGTCTGTGGCATCCCCTCCTGAAATTGTACTGGCTGAAGATTGGGAACTGGTCATATCTGAGATGCTCATACTCTGAGCTACATCATGGTCTGTTAATTCTGCGTCAGACGTTTCTGACGCTTCAGAGACTGACATATTGAGTCCAGTGTCGTCGCTTGCAGAAATGTCGACGTCTGACAAAAGACTTGTATTCATAACTTCACCCAAACGTGTGTTCATAACGTCACTTTTATCAGAAGAATCTCTTTGTGTAACGTTGTCGTCGTTATCGTTGATTCGCAAAATGTTTTCTGTTTTTGTTTCACTGATTAACTCGCGGTTATCAATAACCTCGATAGTGTCATCACTTATTTCGGGTTTTTCTCTAAAAGCTTCGTTGTCGAGGATGCACTGAGTGATATTTAACTCAAAATCTTCTTTGGTTTCACTCGCATCCTCTTCTCTGAATTGCAACATCTGTGACGCATTATTCGTATCACTTGAGGCATCACTTCTAACAACCTGTGCAGAAATTTCACCAGTTTCTTCAAAATCGTGGAAACTGGGATCGTCAGCTCCAACTAGAGCGGTCTCCCTTTCCATAAGAGTTGTATCCCCTTCTCCAAGAGTTGTTCCCCTTTGTGGAGACTCTTGTGTGTTGAAGCCGTGTCTCTCTGTTGGCCAGTTATCGTAGTATTGGTCTGAACTGTACATGGATTCGTCTTCGTTGTACGCCCATGCCCACGGGTACTGGTAGGTCCAAGCTTCGTCTGCAGGGGGAACAGTTACCTGGGGTTCTTCTGGGGAGGGGGGTCGCAGGAAGGAATCCCCCTCTGCGTCATATTCACCGCCCTTCTGAAACAGTAACATAAACAATTTAATATCACTGTGATGTATAGGGCCACCAGTAATGTAAGTATGAATGGATGAATTTTTATTGTTTGTTAAAGAATGGATTAATTTTATTTGTTTCTTTACGAATATTATTTATTTATTTTATTTTATTTTATTTTATTTGTTTGTTTGTTTGTTGATTATATGGAAACATGATAAGAAATTGATATCGGCTATTGGATGTTTCGTATAGGTATTTATGAATTTTTTTATAAAATATGTTCAGAACATCATTAAATGAAATATCTCTCTCTCTCTCTGTCTCTCTCTCTCTCTCTCTCTCTCT
>JAUTBW010077747.1:0-25561 GCA_032361425.1 Peltospira smaragdina
GATACAATAGAAATGTAATAGATGAGCCAAACAGAATAAAATAATGAGGAACCAGCAAACTAGGGACCAGCTAGGTGGCAGAGCCAATAAAGCTAAAATATCCAATCTGGTGTATATTCTACTATCACTCAGACCTTATGAAAATTGTGCTGTTTTGCTTTACATTACTAATTATACCTGAAAACTAATGAAACACTAGTAAGCTTGAAAACAACTAAAACACTTGTGATCTGAAAGTTTCAGACAAAATATTTAATAAATCAGTAGGTACTGTGTTATTGTTAACCAGGGTATTGAGTGAATAAAAAAACCCCAAAAGCATAGTGAAGTGGACATCTTGGGTTAGTCATTGAAAATGCAGATAGTAGACAACCCGTCTGTAGGCTACACAGTCATTCATTTGGCTCATTTTGTGTTAAAACAAAAACATGAAATGCCTAGTATGTAAGCTTTGATGTTGGCAATTAACTGTTTGGTGTTACATCACTCGAACGATACAACTTTTATTGCTATAACCGGATGCATGATAGGGTAATTAGTAGCTTGACTGGCTTGATAGGGCCTGTCTCATCAAAATAAAATCTGTTTATTACATAGGCCTGTTATATTGATCATCAAAATAAGAAGTCTTATTTCCAGTGTAGTAAATACAGATGTATATATCTCATTCTGCCTTATACTCTACTACACATATTTAAACCAGATGTCCGAGTTCCTGGTTGGAGTCTTTTTCCACCAGTCTCTTAGCAGATTAGTTCCCTCATTGGTAGATTTACTGAGCCAGATAATAATTAATATTTAAGATATCAGTATAATTCCTGAAGGATGTAAATACGTCATATCTTTGTAATTGTTTGATAAACAAAGGATTTGTATATATATATTTCATCCAATATATATTGAGATATTTCTCCTTAAGTATTTTATGCATTAGAATTAGTTCACTTTTTAAATTTAATATAATCTCATTTGTCTGCATTTTTAAAGCTGTAGTCCCTGCAGTATATTTATTATTTAATAATTTAAAAACCATTATATGGTAGGCATTAGATGATAGATACCAAATATGACAGTGTATGAGTAAATTAAAAGCTAAGTTATGTTTGTATTTGAACTTATTTCAGAAACTAGTTTAAAAAAAAAAATTCCTTCTTCTCTTCAGTTAAATGTTAAATTTATTTACCATTTATTGTAATTTATGTGATGGAGAGGCATTTACATAGACCTACAAGTACAATATATTTGCCGATCCACAGCATTTGTTACATATGAATAGATATTGTTTAAAACGTTGAAGGTTGTGTTATGGTGTTTTATGTGTGATTCTTTCAGGCCCACTGGTGTATGGTATATGTTACTGCCCGGTGGAAAACGAGGAAGAACTCAAACTCATGGGATTGGCAGGTCTGTACAGATAGCTGTCGACATAGATTTATCCTGAAGATGTCAACATTTAGTTAATGAAACGTTGAGAAAAACAAAACAAAAACCCTTGTTGTTTTAAACAGATAATTTACTTTTATTATATGAAGGAGAACATGTAGTATCAGTTCCTGTTATTGTTTAAACAACAGTTTAAAAGACACAGCTGAAAGTTGGGAATGTATCAGTATTCAGTGATTTACAACAATAGTTTCTTATATCCCTACACAAGTCTGAAGATTTTAATACTACTGATAACCAAGTTTTGTTCACAGCTTATCCAGTTGAAATAATTTATAATAATTATGGTTTGGCTTGTTATCTATATTGCATGAAAATAAACAGGGAAAGTTTACTGGAGTTTTAACAGGTTGTAGTACTGTAACCATTTTTTTTTTTTTTTTTAAAGATAAACATATCACTTGGATTTTTATATCATTGAAACTACTTTTTAAAAATCATCTCTGAATATGAAATGTTGAATGTTCAATTCAGCTTGTATGTAAAATACTATTGTGCTACATTTGACATTTACAAATTCTTGAACTGTAAGAAGTTTAAAATACAAAATTTCACATAATAACTATAAAAGCCTAGGATATGATGATCAAAAACAACAAACAACACCTTCCCTGCATAAAACAGTTCCTCCATGGATTCCTTATCAGATAACATTTAATGCAACTCCTTGAACCTAAACTTAGTTTTGTCGTTTCTAGTTTGCAGGCCTATTAATTGTTCTTGAACCTTTCAATATCAGTTCTTAAATCTTTATCATATATACACCAGGGAAAATGTCTTATAAAAGCTCTGTTACAGTTTTAATGTTTTTGTGTTGTGCAGATTCGAAGACGCTGTCCGAGGAGCAGCGTGAGACTATGTTTGAGAAGATCTGTTCTGCGTGCGACACTGTGGGCTGGATCGTGGAGATCATCTCGCCCACCGTCATCTGTAACCGGATGCTGCAGCGCACCAAGTACAACCTCAACTTCCTGTCACATGACTCCGCCATTGGACTGGTGCAAAGGGCTCTCGACAAGGGAGTTAACCTCAAAGCAGTAATTATCATTTCTGATTGATATTTAAAAAAGTTAAATTAATGATGCACTTAAAACATTTTTTTATTAACGGTTATATTGGAGTCTGAAAACATTTTACTTTGAGAAATCTCTAGATAAGCAGTCAGTATCTTCAAGTCAAGGAGTATTGGCTATAGCCAAGAAAAAGACTTGTGTTACATTGTCCACATTAATTAATTCTTTAGCAATTAATATTACAGTTATTTTAAGTTTTTAATTACTTTATGATGTCAAATATGAACAAAGCTACATTATGTTATATTGAGCAGTTAATCTGAACAAGTCAAAATAGTTAAAGCTGATGTGTTTAGTTTGCAGTGGTATTAAGATGTACAAATTTAAAAAAAAAAAAAAAAAATCCTTTTTCTTCTATACATGTATACATGTGAATCTATTGTTTTATTATAAACTTTTGTTTGTTATGTTTATACATGTTTGTAAGGTGATGAACTGGCATTGCTAAATTGTTCTGTAACAATAAAATAAAATAAAAAAAAGACAGAAAAAAAGATGTACCACTTGATGGTGCACTCATGAAGCAGTAGACCTCTGAAGAGGTCTGCAGAACGAGATGTAGTTCAGCAGTAGGGTATCTGCTCAAATGGTGGGTGGTCGGATCAATCCCACCTGATGAACCCTTTGAGCTGTTTAATCCAGCCAGTGCTCTACAACTTGTGTAATAAAGGTTGTGGTATGTGTAATCTTCTTTATGGGGTGGAACAAGTAAAAAAATTCATTGCTGCTAATAGAAAATTGTCCTTATTGATGTGTCTGACACCATATAACTGAAAATAAAACAATTAGATGGAGTTAATAATTAAATAACACATCTCTAGTTTTTACTTGAAGTAGTCTACGCCTGACAGTTTTTATAATTCTGGTTTGTTCCAGGTGTATGTGGATACAGTAGGCCCACCAGAAACCTACCAGGCAAAGCTGCAGAGCATTTTCCCATACTTGGACATCACTGTTGCTAAAAAGGCAGATGCCACTTACCCAATTGTCAGTGGTGCTAGTATATGTGCCAAGGTAATGTGTGTGTTTTATGGTAGTTGTGTATAACAGGCAAAATGTTTCCACTGGTATAATAGTCACCTCATGTTGGTCTGATTTTTACGAACACTTTGACTCATAGGTACTCAGTTTGTCATTAAAACATTTAAACAGTATTTTTGGCTTGGAGGAAAAATCTATGGCCTGTGTTTGCTGTGTTATCATTCCATGAATAAATGTATAGTATTGAAATAGGAATAAAAGCCCTATTATGTCTAAATTTTATATTTATCCTTAGTTAATCAGAGTATAATCTTGTTTAAATTCTGGTGATACTACTAATAATTTGTGTTTGTGGCTTAATTATAGATTTTACACCTTTGTCTGGCACCCAATAGCCAATTTTTATTTAGATTTTAATATAGATCTTGGGAGTGGGACTTATCTTAGCAGTAGAGTATCAGCTTATGAAGTGGGGGATCGTCGGATCTATCCCACTTAGTGGACCTATTGATATATATCTCAGTCTAACCAATGCTCAACAACTGGTTAACAAAGGTGATGGAATGTGCTGTCCTGTCTATGTTTGTGTATACAAAAAGTTCCCTTGCTGCAACTTGATGAAAGTAACTTACGTGGCAACAATTACTTTCCTTTCTGTCAAAAATGGTACTTAACCATTATGTGAGTTGCCAGTTAACTGTAAAATAAAGTGTGTTGAATGCACTGTCTGTGATTGTAGATTGCGAGAGACAAAGCCATTAAACGGTGGCAGTTTGCAGAGGGCATCGACACAGAATCGCTGGATTACGGCTGTGGTTACCCAAGTGGTAGGTTCTGTGTTCTGTTCAAGACTTATTAACCAAATAGTGCAAGTTAATGTTTGAAACATAAACGTAAATCTACGTTGTATATACTATTTAATCTCATTTTATAAATAATTTCATAAAATATTATGTCAGTAAATGTGGTTACTGATATTACTTTGCTGCTACACAAGAAGTTTTATAATTCACATGGACCATTTTAAACGTATGTAATTTCAAAAATATACTCTTCGAATTTTGTACTATACAGTACTAATTGTAAAATTTGCATCTATAACAGACATCATTTTAGCATTTGTTTATTACTTGTATATTATAGTAAAAGATCAAGTCAGTGTTAATACTGTTTCAGGTTTACATTTGAGAGATATTTATGACTCATGACAAAAATACATATAGATCTAATTTTGATATCTGATTTGATCTGTATTATATAGGGCTATATTTTCTGATTTACCATAAGTTTCTAATTAAACCAAACGGGCTACCAACACTGATCCAGAGATACATTTATCTGAAGTGTACCAAATTAATATTAAGTAACAGAAAAGACAGTTATTTTAACTGACTAAAAGCTAACAAGTTCAGTCTCTTTCAGTGTTGTCTGAATAAATTGCGTGTGTGTGCATAATAAGGTTTAGACACAACTAGCAGTATTTAAATAGTTAACTGACCAATTAAAGGAAGAAGTACACTAATAACAGTGAAGTAGAGAATAGAAATAGTGGCTAATGAAAAGTTACTTAGGTTATCAAATTAGTTGATTGGCAATTTCACAATTCAGTGCAATTTAATTTGGTTTTTGGCGAATTGGTAAACAACAGCATAAACCCAGTGTACACACACACCACGCATAGACCCAGTGATTTTCTGTTTCAGAAAATGATGTTTTCCATTTCACATTTTTACAAATTCCGTCTCATTTCCGTTTTAAAATGTAATAAGTTAGAAACAACTTTCTGAAAAGAGAATGAGCCTACTCCTTACAGAAATATTTGTTACTTGCCATTTTATATTTAAATGTCAGATGATTTTCACCAATCTAACAACATAATTATTTGATATTTTTAATCACTAAATCATCCAAAACACATCAGGTACAGAAATCAGTTCTGTTAATTCAGCCATTGCAACGTCTGTCACTGGACTGGTTCCAGCTGATATGGATGATTTTAGATGAATTATATTTAATTGCTAAAAGATCATTATTAGAAACACAGATTAAAATAGTCAAACTATTTTACACCATTTATTGTATTCTAGACCTACTGTATGAATGGGTTAAGGATTCTTCTGGCTAAGCACACATAATACAGTAGGCCTATACATATACATAAGTTATCACCAAGGGTTGGTAGTGAATTCCATTCACTGTTGCTTTATTCAAACGTTTTCAGAGATATAAAAAGGAGATTTGTAATCTAATTATACTTTTCATTTATAATAAGTATTTAGTGACATAAAGACATCCAATTTCATAGCATTATGCCTTTAATATTACTTGTGTAAAGTCAGTGTATACGTAAATTCACTTGCCATGTGACACCTACTATTCACTGTAATTATGTATTTTTTTTTTACAGGCCCAAGATTACAAATGACATAGGGCCAGTGTATTCTAAAAGCCCTGAGTTTTACTATTAAAGTAATTTTGACTACTAAAAAGTTTTCTGCCCTGACACAGATTTGTATTTGTTTGCAGATCCTAAAACGAAGGCATTTCTGCAGACGAGTATGGACAAAGTGTTTGGCTTTCCTCAGTTTGTCAGATTCAGCTGGTCGACTGCATCCGTCATTCTCGACAAGAATGCTGTGCCTATACACTGGTTAGTATGTCTTAGCTTTCTTAATTTGATCTTGAAACAAGAATTCTAAATATATTAAGCCTGTAGTTGTATAGTAGAACTGAGATACTCTTAGAAATTTGAGCAAGGTGTAGCACAGAAGTAGTGTTCGCTCATGTTCGCTCATGATGTGGTAGGGCGTCAGATCAATCCCACATGCTGGACCCATTGGGCTGTCTTCTTTCAGCCAGTGCTCCACAACTGGTGTAACAAAGACTGTTTGCTGTCCTGTCTGGGTTGGTGCATATAAAAGAACCCTTGCTGTTTATATCGGAAGGAGTAGCCTACGATTATGATAAAAATTCTGTAGCTGTATAGTAGAACACAAATGCTATTTATAAGGATACAGTTATTTAGTTAACAATACTTAAATGGTAAAGTGGCTCATCAGTATAAATATTTTACTTCTTTTTTTTTACAATTACCTCTAAGTCTTTAGTTTTAGTTAATTCTGGCACTGCAGATTTAGAGATTAGATTGTAAAAAAACAAAAACAGTAGCAGAAAATTAAAAATTACCTATCACTGTTAATGTAACCATAATGATTAAAACAAGTAAGGCTGCTAGCGTTCTAAACTAAAAAATACAGAGGTTGAAAAAAACACCTATTTAATTTCACAAAACAGTGTCGCTAGCATTCTTTTTTTAACCTGTGTGTGTGCTATATTTTTAACAAAAGAAGCCCATGAAATGCAGTCACATTGTGTTTTGTAGGGATGATGATGACGAAGATGACAAAGATAAAACTGGAAGTGCTTCAATCAGCTGCTACTTTGCCAAGAAGAATGACAAGCCTAAACTTCACAAACATAGGTTTTTCTCTGAACGGTCGCTGTCACAAGTCACCACTCTCTGACATCTCAGATTTGTCACTGAGAAGCTGTATCAGGTGAACTCGTGTGTGGTATTTTCAATGCTGATATAGCAACACGTGAAATCTTCAGGGGTTCTAACCAGCTTGATAAGAGGTTTCAAGTTTGAAGAAATCTTCTGATAATAGTATGGAACCTACCAACATGGAACCTACCAACATGATAGGAACTTTCATGCACTGTTGCTTTTGGTCATTAGAGAATGAGGATTTCATGTGGACACCAGTTTGTTCCACTGATAAGGCGATTATGTCTATGAGGGTTTTAACAGATGGGCTGTAGTGGAAGTCTGCCAAACATAGAGTATGATTTTGTTTATGTAAATAAAGATCATTAGTCTTCATTATTTGTGTTTTCATTTGTCAGTATGAGCCAAGCCGTGGGACGTTTGCTCACGGTGATTGGTTGTTGGATTGATATTACCTGGGCCACCAGTCTTCTTCCAGCCAGTGCTCTGCACCAACGTGGCACTTTACCACCAACAACGATGCACCCTTCCCGCACTTTCCTTTTTCACTAATTATGGTCCTACATGTACATTAGGTTAATGTTAATATATATAATGTACTAGTAATTGTATTCACTGAAAATATACTCAAGTTCATATAGATTTAAAGTGAAGGCTTTGGGGCTGTTCCCAGACTCCACAACCATTAGGCTGTTATCATGAACATGTAAAGTTGCCATTTGTTAGTGGTAAAATTTAAACGGTGCAAAAATATGTATAATTTGAAACATTTATATGGGGTGGTACGGTTGTCTTTTTTGGACAGGATTTTTTTTCTTCAATGACAATGCATTACATACATTTCCCATTCACATTAATCTTGCCGTCTTCTGAAGACTAGCTCAGAACAAAAAGCAAACACAGGTGGATATTTAACATACATTTTTTAATACTGCAAATGATATCTACATGACATGGAAAATAATCACAAATAATGTAGTTTATTGTATAAAGTTAACAATACATTACAGAATGACGTACGAAAGTGGACTAAGTGACATCCAAATGGAGACTGGATTTATTGCAACAGGTTTGTCAAGTCTGGTTCTCTGAATACCTACGTGACGAGTGAAATGGGATGCTTTACTACATAGCCATGACATGAATATGACAAGATCTTGCAGAATGACGCAAGTCAGTTATGGGTTGTTATGTTATAGTACAAATACAGCTAAATGAAATGGGAAAATAAGTTTAATACATGCATAGGGATATAAAATATTTGGTAGTAAGAGCCTCCAATTTCAAGCTTCCTTGGCAAGAATATAATTAAGGAATAACGTTAAAATTGACATTAACACTTGGTAAGGCATCAAGGATTCTATTAGTACGGTAGCACACTTGGAATGTCCAGAAATCTGGTGGGCATTCTCAAATTTCAGTTCTGTTCCCTCATATGTTGCATCTTATGGCAATGAATAATGAAGGATATTTTTTATCTTTTTGAAATCAGTTTTATTTTTTTGTTTTTCACCAGTCAATCACAAAAACAAACATATATTTTATAATAAACATACTGCAGATACATCCATCCACCCACCCCCTCCCTGAACTAACCTTTTATAAACAAATTTAGTGTTTACCGATCACTTTAATTGGCAAAATATAATTAGATAGCCCAAGTATTTATTATAAAAAAAAAAAAAAAAAAAAAAAAAAAAAAAAACCCAGGTGTTTATTGTTCAACAATTTCATCACCTGCTAAACAATGGCTCTGAGAACCAGACATTTGAACCTCATGAGAACATTCAGTCAAATGGAGATTGGCAAAAACACCATCCAGAAAATAGAAACAATTAAAACCATTCACTTGGATGAGAACAGTAACACACCATAAATAGAACTGCACAGCCAACGATTACTAAAAAAACACCATAACCATAATAGTAATCAAGCCAGCAGATACACAGTCTAATTTACTTGTGGTGGGATTTGCTGATTTTCTTTCTTATAAGTAAAACATACACCCAAGCAACCAGATGTTTTTGATTTTTCTTTTATTCGTTTTTCACATATAGCACTTGTAAGTTTATTACAAATCCTGTACAAATGTTGGCAACAAAATATGTAGTTGCTAATAAATAAATTAATATTTCATTTTATTTTACAGACTTGACACGTAAACAATAAAAGACTTTATTCAACATTTTTCTCCTTTGTCAGAAAACATGTTCACAAAAACAAGCTTCAGTACCAACAGAAGACAGTGACAATCAGTTTGAGAACTATACACAATGCAAGCACCAAAGCCAGTTGTGACAATCATTCTACATGTCCATGCAGCTAGCTAGCAATGAACAGCTACCATCATAAATTTGTAACAACATTCTCTTGGAATTTCAAAAGAGCCTTTACCCCCAAATTCTACTTTTTTTTTTAAAGTGACTGCTCAGCACAAGTTGCCAAGAGAAAACAAAATATGACTTGCAATGACGAACGTTTAAAAGCCACATGTGAAGCAAAAATGTTCAGGAAATAGTAAATGTGGCTTCAGCCTTGGTGAGCCCGATCCCAAAATGAAAGACAATCCAAATGGAAGGATATCACCCGAATCATGGTCCACGTTTGATTCCGGCCAATCACCAGTCCACAAGGTGACCCCCAGACGCTCTCCTCCACCCTCCACCCCACAGCCTCTCCCTCCCTCCCACACCTCTGCCAGAAGAGCAAGTCATAAAGCACAAGTGATGCCAGCCTGTGCACCAATGAGACATTCATACGCCATTTATATAAACAAATACTCCCAAAAAGGCAATGAAATGTTGACAGAACTTGCAAGTGTGTGTGGCCTGACAGTGACCGGGCATATCATTTTGACACATAGGTGTAAGTCCGGGACGGGGACCGGCTTGTCCCTTCAGGCACAGGAACATTGAGGAAGTCCCAGATGAGAATTGTGTCGTCGTGCGAGCTGCTCACTATTTGGAATTCATCGAACTGTAGACGGAATACCCGACCAGAATGTTCCTGCAAACAACAAATGACACAGTTTAAAAAACAATAATTGTACCTGAATAAAATTCTTCAGTTACATACACAAAAAATCAAACTAACCAGATTAAATAAAACAGAACACTAAATAGAAAAATTTACAGAAACCAAAATAACTTATTTTAACTGCTGCAATGGGAAGCTTCTTCAGATTAGTGTATTGCTTTATAAAGATATATCAAGATCACGCAAACTAAATGACAATTGTTTTGATTTAAAAAACCAAATGGATTAGGCCCAATAACAGAGAGAATCGAATACGATACTGCTATTCTAGTCACATGAAACCATTTCCATCAGACTACAAACAAATAATGGAATTGAAATAAAAATCAATTAAGAACTACTCAGAATTGTAAAATCACTAGATATAATTAAGACAATTTTCCATTTGCGGCAGAGTGGTAAAAGATAATCTTCCCAGTGAATGAGTGATACACTAATTTACTCACAACGAGGGTGCGAAGACAGAGAGTGCCAGCAGGAGCTCGGGGGTCCAGGGCTTGCTGAAGATCCCACACCTTGATTTTCCTGTTATCAAACAAGACAATCATTATGGCATGGTAATTACAGTTGAATAACAAGCATGGGCAACAGCAGTTTTCTGAACATCAATTCATATTTTAGACATGAAAGTATTTGTACTTGTTCTGATTTACCACTATTTAACAGTATTCACATTGTCATCCAACACAGGTTAAAAGAAAACATATTTGGTTCAGTAACAATAGATAAAATATTTGAAGAAACAAAGACTAAAATTTTAAGATCATTATGCTTTGCCTGTGCTTTTGAAACAACAAAATGAGAGAGAGAAAATGTTTTTATCTGATGATGCACTCCACACACAAAGTTACATGGTGTCAGTCATGGCTATAGTGAGATAGGAAACCCACTGGTGCCAAATGAGATATTCTTTCTGAACAGCAACAAGGAATATTTTAAATGCACACCATGTCTTTTGTAAAACCTGTTGAAACACTAACTGAACTGAGAAACAGCTCAATTAATCCATCACATGGGATTGATCCGACAACCCACGCTACCATGAGCAGACATAATGCTGAGTTATGTCCTGTTCCTTTAACAGCAGACTGCAGCACACACTATCATAAGCCAAGTGTTTTAACCTTTAACAGCAGACTGCAGCACATACTATTGTAAGCCAAGTGTTTTAACCTTTAACAGCAGACTGCAGCACACCCTATCGTAAGCCAAGTTACGTACCCGTCGTATGCACCACTAACAATCCGTTTGCCGTCCACTCGGATGCATCGTACCAGCTCCTCATGTCCTTCCAACACACGCAGACAGGCTCCATACTCTATATCCCACAACCTAGCAAACAAAACAACACCTGTTACCTAAAGAATTCCCCTGGTTTTCACTAGATAACTTCTATGACAAACAGTAGTTGCAGGTTGCAATTTGAATTATTCTTATATTCAGTGAAAAGTAGGCGACTTTCGATTGGCTGTACATAATAAACAACTGTCTCAAGAAAAGCCCAAATGAGGTGTTATGCTAGGTGGCAGATTATATTTAGCTAGACATGGTTAGTAAGTAAACAGATCACTGATATCAGTGGTCATTACTAAGCTGTAATTGTCAAAATCCACTGAAGAACTAGCAGGGATAAGAAACAAAACAGCTAAACATGTGATTTGGATAATAATCTTCACATAAACAAAAAATATTTTGCAGATCAATCTCAGTGTTTGTAAAATGTGCCATCTATGGAGGCCATTTTATCAAGACTCATGGGTGGCCATTATATGCAGGTTTCACTACAAAATTTAGTTAAAATGTTAATAACATAAATAAAAGTTAAAATATTCTAGCATTTTAAAATAATTTTTAAAAAATATTTTTGAAAAAACAAATGATAACAAACGATGCCAATTAACACTAATCAAATTAAAGTGATCTAAAATTGCGTACTAGATGTGCCATGTGCAAAAAGTGGGAAAAACTAATTAAAGGAACACACTATTACTGGCAAATGGCAATTTGGCTTTCCTAACATTGGAGGAGATATCTCACCTGGCTCGCTCCGTATAAACCTTAAAGTCTAGACTTAATGATGTAAAAACTTTAACACCATAGGAACACCATTCAAATAGCATTACGTTAAAGCCTGGATGTCATTAAGTTTTATAAACACAAATGCCTGCAGACAGGCAATAGGTTATGATAACTCATGGTTAGAAGTTCAGACATTTTTATGACAATATACCAATTCTCATGTCAACTGTCTGTGATAATCCAAATACTACTGACCTGATTGTGTTGTCTGAACTGCCACTAACGACGAGCCGATCCCGGTACTGCAGACAGGCAATACCACGCTTGTGACCGTTAAGTGTGCGCACAAACTCACAGGTGGAAGTGTTCCACACCTGTAAACACAAATAAGCATAAAAGCACATGCAATGATCAGAGATACAGAATTCATTAAATATATTATTGAGTCAAATCACTTGCAACAATACTCAATACAGTCTTCCTATTTTTTTTCTATGTAAAACCATGCACAACATGGAACAGCATAGCACATGATACATATTTTATATGTAATATGTTACATGTTAACTGTAAGACATCAACCAAGTACATTTAACTCCTAATCTTTGTACAAAGCTCAGTGCAATTATTTACAGGTCTATAACCATCTGGCTAGATCAACAGGCTAGATTAATGACTGGTGGAAAAAAAAATTCATCAGACGTAAGTTGTCATAAATAGAAGTACCTTTATTGTGCGGTCCCCTGAAGCAGAGACTATGTATTTGTCGTCAAAATCTACGACATTCACAGCAGCTCTGTGTCCAACCAACACTCGTCTCAGATTGATCTCCGTTGAAGACTGCATGTCCCAGACAGCAATGGAGCGATCCTGTAACATAACCAACATCATTCATTTACTAACTTAGACTGTTGTTAGAACGTAAATCGATGATATCACTTTATTTAAAGTTTCAACGGTTCTGTAAGAACTATTTATCAGTGGTTGAAACATAAGTCTTAGTATATATGGGTCATTCTCCCAAAGTTATGTAATTTCATGCATCTGTCAACACCGCAACCTAGTATAATTATTTCCTTATTATGGGTAATGGATTAAGAAATAAATTTAATGTTCCCTAGATTAATGACTATTGGAATATTTATAAGTACCTGGGAACAATAAAATTCATTTCCCAATCCATTATCCAAAACAAGGAAATGATGATACTAGGTTGTGGTCTTGACAGAAATTACACAACTTTGTTTGAATACTGAAGGAAGAATATATTGTTTGCACTTCACTGAAAATCAGGAACAATGCTAACACACAGCATGTGAATTTAAACTGACCTTTGAGCATGTGACCATGATTCCGTCGCTGAAGCGAAGATGAAGAACGGCTTCACAATGGTGAATTAGTGTGTTTAACATTTCTCCTGTCTTCACATCCCACACCCTGAAAACACAAATCAAACAGATCTTAACTGGTGAACATTCATCAACTGAACATCCTACATTTACGATACAAGTGGATGTGGTGATAAAGATGATGCAACAAAAAGATACTTGCACCCTTTGTTAAAGGTTTTTAACTGCAACCACTCTCAACGTCCCTGTAGCATAAACTGTCCGATAATACATATTGATTCCACATATATACAAATACACATAGTATATATACACTTGAATAGTATGTGAACTATCTACTGCAAATGGCCTGCAACTTACATAGAATATATACACTTGAATAGTACGTGAACTATCTACTGCAAATGGCCTGCATCTTACATAGAATATATACACTTGAATAGTACGTGATCTGCTGCAAATGGCCTGCATCTTACATAGAATATATACACTTGAACAGTACGTGATCTACTGCAAATGGCCTGCATCTCACATAGTATATATACACTTGAATAGTATGTGAACTATCTACTGCAAATTACCTGCATCTCACATAGTATGTATGAACAGTATGTGCACTATCTATTGCAAAAAAAGACCTAATATCAAACTGACCCTGAGGCATACAGTTGCAAGTCATATTTGTAGTAAGCAGTATGCTGACATACCTTACAGTGGAGTCGCTTGACCCCGAGATGATGATGTTCTCATCGTACTGAAGGCACAGCACCGAGCCTGTGTGTCCCGTCAATACCTGCACACACTCGAGTGAGTTTCGGTCCCAGATCTGAAACACACAACACGGCACCATCATAACAATCACAGTGCACACTGCAGTAATACTTGTGTGCAGTTAATTTACAAGTGACCACTCTCAGTGATCCTATAGGGTATTTTCCTGTAAAGAGTTTTTTGACCATTGTAATCTTTAACACACTGACTGCCACCTACAAAATTTATACTACAATGTGGCGAGTCAATATTACTTGCTTTATCTTGTTAAAACAACTTTGCATAATATTCTTTTTAATGCAAGTTATTTTGTTGTAATACTAGTTTTTGATACATGTGATCACCATGTGAATAGCAAACATAACCAACTACTATGCTACACATTTATTTTTTGTAACTAGCATGATAGTTCTGAATAATTTAGATAAACAAATATTTCTATTAAAAGATATATATAAAAATTAATATTACTGAACTATAATAGAGTACTGAAAAAAGAAAACATCTGCATGCTGTCTAACTTGTCAAAAACTATTAACAGTGGTTTTTAAAGGGTGTTTTTTAGATAATGGAAATTAAGAAGACAAAATGTAACAGAGAAAACAAAATCTAGGTAAGATTTTTCTGTCGGTGCCGGTAGCATGCAATACAAATCAGAGAGCAGATTTCAAACTCAGATGAAAGGACAGTAAATTTAATGAAAGCAAAAACTTACATATACCTTTATAGTGTTGTCACGCAGCCCACTGATAATCTTTTGGTCATCATACTGAAGGCAGTACACTCCTTTGCTTGTCTCGCTGCGACAGTGTATTCGCTGTAATGTGTGGCGTCCCGTTCGCCAGTTGTTTTCTATTCTCTACAATCGACATAGTGATTTCGTTGTCATTATGAATGCTAATACAGGAATGGCATATTTCCATAAACACCATCAAGAATACAATAAAATTTCTAGTACCTATTATCACACATGCTGCAATGGATCAGTAAGTTTTCATGAATACATTTATTAATGTATACTTTAAAAAATATATTTAAGTACTTTAAACAAAAATCTCTGTCCATTATTTTACTGTCTCTGGTTTAATATCTAAGAATAACCACATTTTTAATTTACTCGCACTTTCTCGCCATTAACACCTATGATCAATTATATAGTTCCAAAAATATCTGCCATTTACTAACACAGCAAAAACAAAGCCATACTATGTTCAGATGCATTTAATCACGCACCTCTATTATCTCTTATGGCAACGATATTAATTGCATTCCTAAATAGTGAAATATCATGTCAGTAAAGATTTTGTTCAGTATAGTGTCACATTTAGCCACATACTTTTTTCATAACTAGCAACAATATTTTGGAAATCAAAATGATCCCTTTTGTAACCCAGTTTCGAAATGCCGTTTATTTTTTACTTGAACATACCAGCATAGAAAATGCACTGTGGAGTTCCCGGCATTTTATTTAGCAAACTGTTACAAATGCCTAATAATTACAAATATTCCAAAGACAATGCCTTTAACAGAATAGACCCAAACAGACATTAATTTTTTTTTTTAAATCTACAATACTAGCATCATTTACAAATAGCATTTTATTTTTTCCAGACTATATTGACCGAGGACAGCCAGTTCACTTGAGATATCAATGCAGTTACTCTTATTTTATTTTTACATTATTTACTTTTAATCTGTATTTCCCATATGTAGTTCACATACTGAAAGATGATCAGCTTCCTGCAGTTTTCGTGAGTGCCCATCAAAAACCTAAACCATCTCGACAACACAAGTTTGCAGATCACATTCAGCAGTTGCACAATGATTTAAATAAAAAGGATTATGTTATTCTGAATTTTCAACTCATGATGAAT
This sequence comes from Peltospira smaragdina, assembly GCA_032361425.1. NCBI lineage: Eukaryota > Metazoa > Mollusca > Gastropoda > Neomphalida > Peltospiridae > Peltospira > Peltospira smaragdina. The sequence goes on from JAUTBW010077747.1 coordinate 16,055, forward strand.
AAACAAATCTTTAACAAAAAGATTAACATGTTTTAAAAAGTATTCTTTAAAAATATTATTTGCTTGCTGACCATCACAACATTAGCAGTTCTTATCTAGTGACGGTCAGTAGAATAAAACTAAATTGCATTAAGTAGTGTTTACAGTCATTACCTCAATGTCTTGTATGATTTGTGGATACAATGATCTGTAAAATTTGTGATCTTTTGGTTGTTCTCCTGGTTTGGGTTTAAACAAGAACTGACACCTGGAACAAAAACAGTTAAGAAATTAACACACTAGGGCAGTTTCAAATCTGAAATTAACACACAAACGGGCCATCTTATAACATCATATTAACACTGATAGATTTTAAGAACTGCAAGCTTCAATCCAAAGGTTGATCAGTGCTATTTTGAAACTGGTTTGTTTATCTGTTTTTTTTTTTTTTTACCAACTGCTGTGATGTAACAAAGCTTCAAACTGGAAGACAGTAAATGGTGCTCAACTCAAGTTTAAGCCTCATTATATCTGGGTAAAAATACACACCAGTATATTACTTCTTTAATCTATTACTTTAATCCATCAGTGTGACTCAGTGATATGACATTTTTCTCGCACTCCCCTATCTCTCCTAATGACTGATTGCAAAGCATACACAATCTTTTTTAAATCGGGGTTAAATATTTATAAAAAATTCCAAATCCTAATAGAATCAGGATTCCTACAAGAGTTAAAACATCAGAATCCATGTGAATTTATGCTAGATATTTCCTGATTTAAAAAAAAAAAAAAAAAAAAAAAAAACCCAAATAAATACTAATAGTAATCCAATATATATAAAAGTAAATCTGGATACAGTGAATATCATAGTCAGGTGATGTTAAAAATACACCTGGATTCTTGTTAAAATAGCTAAATTTTTAACTCTGAAAATATCATCATCAGTGAATTTATTATTAAACCAAATGAAAAGTATGACTTCCAGGTAAATCAACAAGTATTAACAATACAGACAGAACGTACCAGCCTCTGCGGTCAGCTAATCCTTTCCAGAGTGTGTCTGTTAAAACCTTTCTCTCAATTAATTTTTTCCACAGATTGCCTTCTGAAATCACTCGGTACCACTCCTTGCACACAAGCTCTGCCGCACATAATGATTTGGCATCAAGATATGCCAGGATATTTTCTGCCATATGATCCAAGCCCTTTGCTGTAATGAAAAAATAATTGAAATGGTAATTGTTCATTTGCTTTTATCAATATAAATTTGTGAAAGATTCATCTTCAATGTAAAATTGAAAACAAACATCCCAGCCCTGTTCCAGCAAGGGTAGAACAAGCAACAGCTCAATGGGTCCACTGGTATGATTAAACTCATGACTCGCCACAACCATCAACAAACTACCTCTGAGCTCTGTCCTACTCCAAGCTAATAATAAGTGTTTTACTTAATACCCTTGATATCTTTTATTAACTGCTATATCAGCATCAGAAATATTTTAATTAGTAAAAAAACCTAGTGGCTACTTGAGAGGGTTTTATCTCAGATTGACTGCGTGTCAGCTTGGAGTATGTACTACAAGGCTACTGAGGCCCCACAACTAACAGAACAAAACATGCACATTAATGTTTTCAAACAACTGCCTATTGCATTAGTGAATCAATTATCTGTGGACAGAAAAAAAAAAAAAAAAAAATAAAACAATCTACAGCTTCAATACTGTTTTCTTATTTTTCTACATTAGATGAAAGGATTTAATGGATGTATTGTCAAAGCTTGTCCTCCACATAACTACAAAAAATGGCCCAGTCCACTACACCAACTATGTCGTTTCCTTTTATTAAATAATCTTTTTTTTCTTTCTCCACTAGCTCATTAATTAATCCATTGGTTATACATTCAAAATAATTTACAGAACCTGGTAATGTTAGAAAGAAAGTTTCTGTATTCCAGAAGCTCTAAGTTAAATATTTTAATATTCTCCACTCAGCCATTTTAATGTTATTACAGTTAAAGTGTTGTCTTATTATCTCACCTGGAAGTGCCGATATAAAATCCCGCTGTAACATTGGCCTAAGGAAAGCATTGATCTGTCCATGCTGATAATGACACATGTGTGACAACAAATGTTCAACGAATTCAATTTGTTCATATTCATTCCACTTCTCAAAATATTCTGTGCATGACGCCTTCTGATCATCAAATGCTGGTGAAGATTTCTGTTCTTTTTTGGTCATACTCCTAACAACTGCAGCACTCTCTGCCTATAAAAACAAATTAATACTTTAGTATATGCATTACATTTACTCACTACCACATAAAAATAAATGAGATATTTGAGGTGAACATTAGAATATAATTGTTTGGTTGAGACTCTCTCTCAAATTGAAAGAACTAATTAAAAATAATGATGATTCTAAACATAATACTTTAAAGAACACTATGGAGCAACTGTGGTGTACGAAGTAAATACTAAAAGAAGAGAAATCTAGAACAAAACGTGATGACATACTGACTAAAGAAATGTGACCCAAAATGTTAGCATGTTATTTTACCGAGTGTCAATTCACAAAACCTAATGGACAAACAGTATACCAACAGTTTCCTTAATATTTTAACATATACTGTTACAGAATGCTGACATATTTAATCTCCAGAGTATTACTTCAAAAAGTATATCTGTCTTGTCCCTTAATTTATCTATGTATATATAATATAGACTTTTTTATATATTATGTAAATACTACTTTGTCATGATGTGATGTGTGTAATATTTAAAGATCTGAATAAAAAAACAAATTAAAAATATATACGTAACCATATACATGACAACATTTTGTTTATTAACAAAACATTTCTTAAATTATTGGATTATGACACTGGTGCATGAAACAGAAAACAGCTATTAGAATTATGTGCTTTCGCACACATACTATAATTCTTTCCACTGTGGGTCAATTAATCTATGACAATATATAAAGAAATGAAGACCTCTAAATCAATGACATTATACCTTTAGTGACTACTTTCGGCAACAGAAAGAAGAGCAACACATATGGATAACAAAATCCAAAACAAATTGAATCTATTTACGTTTTACAATTTCTTACCAAATCTTGTAAGTACTGCAGCACAAGTTGTTGCATTTTGTTTAAAACAAGCATGACAAGTATTTTTAAAATAAAGCTTTGTGTTATCACATATACTTAAATATAAAGCCACTAACAGTAACACACTCTCTTCCAACTAGCAGTAACTATTACAAATAAATTATAAATAAGTTTGTGCAATGACCGTGCTGACAGTTACTGCTGACTAAATGTACACACTGCAGACAATGGCTGCCCACTGAGTACAGGACATGAGTGTGCGGATGACACTGGCAGTTTAGTGTTAACACAATGACAAAACACACAAAATACAGTGTTTTTATAACAAACACATTAACACTAGTGTATAACATACATTTCTTTTCTTCCTCATAATTTGCTGACATCACCATATAAAATATGTTGCTATTAACCATCCAAAAAGGTTTTCTGGCCTATTAATTATTAAATAATTGAAATTAGATAGGCCTACTGAATACATTTTAGCCATTTTAAACTTAAATACAAATCTAGACTGGGTATGGCTACATGGCTTCAGCAGTGTGAATGTTTTTAAGTACTGTATACAAATAAACAATATTTACATTCATGTTAAATACAAATTTAGGGGGCTGAAAAATGTATATCAGTGCAGATACACAAACACACCTGTTCCAGATATGCAGAGCTTTTTTTTAAAATTAGTTAATTAAAACCTTCTTCTGCATTATTCAAATGACTCTGCAGAGAAAATCTTGTTTATTAAACTATTTCAATTTATTTTACAAATTTGAAAGACAGTTATTGCTAAAAAAAATAAATATTCCTTAAATTGATAGAAATGTTCTGCTAATGCTGTATTCAAATATTTTGTTACATATACAGTAAGGGTAAATTTCATCATAGCATTTGCTGTAGTTGCCTTTCTTATGCTCTGAAAATCAAACAATGTCCACTGCAAGAACACTATGGTGGAGCCTATCCCGATTGCCTACCTATCCTTTCTTTCCCCCAATTCTCAAAGCATTGTTTTGTTGACCGAGAAATAAAATGCAAAAACACTTTCATATCTGATAATTTGATTTTATCATTTTCATTTCAACTTTCATCACCAAATACTAGTATAATGATATAAAAAAAAAGAAAAAAAAAAGAAAAAAGCAAACAAACAATTATATACCAAGATTATAAGGTACTCAAATCTCATTGCTAACACCATATTATTGCTATGTTAATTTTTTTTTAAATCCGGATTAATAATTTTTAAAAACTTCTTATTAAAATATTACTGTTGCAGGGAAAGTATGCTTTAGTGCCCTAATTTGTTATTAAATGGAAGGAAACATTTTCTGTGCCCTCAATTATTTTTTTGACCCTGACACTATCATATTTCTACATTTCATTTACCACGTGCCACAACTCTGAAGAGTGAGAGGATACTGAAGAACCTGTTATTTTACAAAGCACTAACCACTAAATCTTTGTTGTGTACACAAACTTAAAAACTACCACTAATATTACTATTAGTAATGATACAGAACACTGAAAAGCAAATAATGCCACATTACATAATTCTGCACAATGAATTTAAATGTTAAATATGACAGTACTAACTGGAGTTGATCACTGACTGAGCCTAGAATTGAGCCTTGTCCATACCTAGCAATTACCTGCCCATGTGATGTGTACATACATAAATACACCACTCACTCGGCTCTGTTAACAATCTCTTAACATCACCAATCGATATAGTGCTGTTTAGAAAGGTGTGCTGAAGCCAAAACAGAAACGGCCAGTTTTGTAGCAGTGCTAACAAAGATCTGCGAAAACTGTTTGCTTAGACCAGACAGGGCATGATATTAAAGCAAGAACCTCCTGTACACACTGATCTCTCATCCTAAACTAAAAGCAGGCAGTCTGGCCAACTGTAAATATTTGCATGTACATTTACACAAAGCCCAAGTTGCATATTTATAGAAATATAGCCACCAAATATATCTGTCACTTCAAACAGCAGAGGTCTGCATGATATTAAGATCTACAGACACCTTACTTAAACTAAAACTATCCCATGTCTATAAACAGTTTCTTAACTAATTATCCCTAGCTTTTTGTACAAGATTATTTCATATAAATACATTTGTAAGGTACATTGTGTAAATGGTAACAGAATTCTAGAAGGCCTATAAAATGTGTATAGTGAATTTTTAAATAAAACAATTTTCAAACCGTGTTTTTATCCTTACTCTTTAGAAATAAATGTATTGCTAAGAATGTTGGTGCCTGACTGCTGTTACATGTAGTAATAATAGTAGTATAGTATTAAAACAAACAAGCCTTGACCTCGATAACTAAGAAGCTGCAATTTTGGGAACATTTTTAATACTGGAAATAACTGCAGATCAACATTATTTGACCACTTAGGTTTTTAGTTGCTGGTTGTTGTTTTTTTTGTTGTTTTTTTTGTTTTTTTTAAGAAATGAAATGTTGCTTTAATAGTTATACATTACTTAAAGTGTAATGCAAATATTTTAGAGTAATTTGTTAATGGGTTACACATTATTTCAATTTGTGCTACCCTTGTTTTGATATAGGAAACTAATAATCTTAGGTATGAATGTTGGAATTAATTGAATAGACCTGTTTTACTGACAATATTTGAATAAGCATGATACCTTCACTTCTACTGTAAACTTTTAAAGTCTTATTTGTTTGAATAACTATACTTCTAAAAGGTTAACATTATAAATATCCTATACTTTAAAGCTATGTCGTGAATATTTTTATTATTTAAACATTTAGAAAAGACGACCAAGTCATGTCTAATTGGCACGCTCCACACCAGACTCATTATGCTACTATCGCTACTTAGGTTACATACAAATTCACTATGTTAGTACATGTTTATTATTATTATAACCAACCAAATGACAAAGACATATCATGGATATGTTTTGAAAATAACACCTGAAGTAGTTCAACGAGATAAACTTTGACAATACAATACATCAAAGTTTATCTTCAGTTATCTTTCAAAGCTGAAATTTCTGTTGCATATTTGGCTGTTTTCTGAGCAGTTTTGCTCGAAATGAAATTACTGTGGAATTTTGTTTTTTAAATGTTGTTTGATCTGGTAATTGTGTGTACAAGAACACAAGTTATTCATCTAAACATTTCAGAATGTTTAGTTATATTTACTGAATATTGACCTAGTTTGTGTTTAAATTGTGGAAATAATGCTTGTGCAGAAACGGATCAAAAACAATATTTGTTCCATGTATGCAATGTCCTCTTAAAAGAAATAAATGAAGAGAATAATAAAATAATATTGCTTTGGACAGAACAACTCAAAACCTGTTCCTGTATATGATCAGTTACCAAATCGGGTGACATTTATTATATCGACAGTAATTTTATTCTGATCAAAATGGCTCAGATTGTGGTCAAATTTCGCTTTCAGAAGATAAACTTGGCGTATTGTCGAAGTTTATCTCTATGACCCTAAAGTTACCCAAGTGTAAAAAAAAATAAGTGTAAGGACAAAGATCACTTGATCACTGCATTCCCTTTTGATCTTAGGGATACTGCACTTACCTAAAGGATAGTGAAGTTCTAAATGGAATGCAATACATACATGATACAATGATGATTAACCTTCTGACTACTGCAGGCGAGATATCTCGCCCAACGTCATGAAAACCGAGTCGGAAAATGCTGATCGTAGTGTCACTTTAATATGATTTCCCGGCCATTTTGCACCTGGAAATGTCTAGTGCGCATGCCCAAGCAACAGGAAATAGGCCAATGTGTTTATGGCTTTGGTTTGTTTTCGTCCGTTTGTTCAAATGTTCTAAACTCCTTCAAATGATATTATTAAGAAATTTTGATTTAAAAACGCGATTTTCTTTGGGTGTTTTCGTTTGACAGTAATGGTGGAACATCATGATCACTTTGATGAATTGATAGCCGGTTGAATCAGCTAATTTTATGGTAATTTCAATCGTTTTATGCACATTGAAAGTTGTGAAATGGCCGACTAAACACCCGTTTCAGAAAAAAATTGGAGTCAACAAAGTGCATGGATTATTAATAATGGATGATTTGCTGAACAGCTAGCTTCTAATGTACATAAGTAAAACCAACTTCGTTGAATTTTTTAGCAATTTCAATCGTTTTTAACTGGTATAAAATGTTACCTAAACATGAAAAGAAGTCGAAAACAATTTGTATCAATTCACATAAGAACATTACAATATATTTTTACCTAATTTGTTATTCAGTAAATAAGTGATAACGTATTTGAGCACCTACTAACACTGTTTCTTACACACAAAAATTCAGTAGTCAGTTAAGTGATACATGTAAATTCAACCTATATATTTATTAAATAAGATGTGGTGGTGTTACATTTGATAAAACTATCATTATGACTGTGACTCACTATAAGCAATACGATGATAATGATTACTACCACTATCAGCATCACTGTATCAGATAAAAACAGGATCAATCATCAACCTTTCTGAAATACAAACTACAAAGCCGAAAGCGTCAAGCCGATGACAGTGAAGCTGTACGTTGGTTTATAAGAAAGATCTACATCATCAGTCATCTAAACTGAACATAATTGTTATCAATAGCCATAAAAGATATCCAAATGCATTATCATGATCAATTTTACATTCTCAATAAATGGGAATTCCACAATGATTTTCCGTTTTGACACTGAAAAATGGCGTCAAGTAAAATGTTGGGTTACCATGCAGAGATATATTACACTAAAAATCACAGATATACCCTCTTTTCTTCTGGTCTTTCCTCAATTGAACTACAGGTTTCCATCTTTGTTTCTCCAGTGGACATTTTGAAAATACTCAAAATGTTAAATTAAAAGAGAAAAACACAAAGAAAACCATACACCCTTCAGGGTTGTTCCCTTATTAGGGACGGATGTTCTGACGTCATGACGGTCATGTGTTTTTCTCGTCTATGCGTGGTGATATTAAATTTAACAATAACAGCACATTTATTATTGTTATGAAATAATTACATTTAGAACCGAAATATTAAACACTTGGTATAGTCGAAATAAAATTTAATATTATGGTTTTAAATTACGCACGTGTAAATGTCCTTCCGGTTTAAGAAGCATGGCTGTTTTTACCGATTTAAATGTTGTTTCTGAAACAAATAAAGCATTAGTACAAGAAGTTATGATGATAGCTTTTAATCGTAATTATTTATAATTACCCACTTAGTTTATACATTGATATTTAAGTAATTGATTTAATATTATGTGTCACAAATTAAAAAGGTGGAATTAGAATAGTAGACATTTTGCCTGGTTTGAGTTTAACTCGATGACTTGACAGTCATCGTGCTCATAGTTTGGCAACATTCGAATGGTGTTACAATAACACTAGTTTCTCAGAGCCATGAGAATGTTGTTGATGTCGCGGGGAGAGGGGGGGCAGAATTGCAACCCTCCCGGATTACGCAAAAGACTCGGTTTTTTACCCTTGTCGAGCAAAAAAAAAAAAAAAAAAAAATTAAAATAAAAAAATAAATAAATAAATAAATAAATAAATAAATAAATAAATAAAAAAAAAAAAAAAAAAAAAAAAGGGGTGGTGAGTGGAACGTGCCCCCACCCCACCCCCGGCCTCTATTTCCAACATCCACATTTTTTTAATGTACCCACATGATGAACATCGTAAAATTGATGTTATATTAATAATATTTTATGAGTGCCATATTTATCACTATTTTTCTAAGTTGCTGCTTCGTCATTGAGTAAGACTGTAAGTATTCTACATTTTAAGAGATGGAAAATGCCGATTCTTAAGTTTTGTTAAAACTGCCATCTCTAAAATATGTTTATAATAAAATAAAATTTTATGTTCAAATACAAGTATAACTGTTATAATTTATTTGTGAACTGTCATATTTTGGAACTCAGATCTTACTTTAAATATCTATCATAATCTAACGGTTAAGATTCAAGATACATAGATTGCACAATTGTTTTATTTGCATTATTTTTATTATTTATTGCATAATAAGGTCAAATGCATAATAAGGTCTGCTATTAATATTAGCAAACAATATGTTTTGTGGGTAATGTCGGTAACAGCAAATTGAGATTTTGTATGATTGCTTGTTGAGATCCCACATTTGTGAACTAGAAGGGTACTTGATAATCACAGCTCTGTTCTGAAATGAGTTTGATGCCATTTAGTTTGTGTGCCAAGTGCCATTTGAGCACTTTATATAATTATTAACTGGTTTAAATAATTAAATAACACAAATATTCCAGACACTGTATCTTTAAAAAGACACTTTCATTTTAATGAATGTATTTAATGAAAGAAGCTCATACCGGCCTCGATGGCGTAGTGGTCTAAGCCGTCGGTCTGAAAAATAAGGCTGGTAGGT
>JAUTBW010077748.1:0-17462 GCA_032361425.1 Peltospira smaragdina
CATCATAGGAACACTACCGTCGATGACACTATATTAATATTAGGCCCAATTGATTATATTTATTCTACTCTGTTAATTTCATGAATTAAATCAAATAGCAGTTTATATACATATTACATACAACTATAGCTATTAATTGTCTCAATTACTATTTTTAACCTACCCTGCACGGGCATTCAAAATCTCACATGCACGTGCATTTCGTTTCATACTATAAGCAGCATCACGTGACACTGTTCTTATAAATTGAATTTATTTTACCAATATTATATTTTGATACAATCATGGGGTGGTTGAATCGTCTTGTTATATTTCTTGTTCTCTTCCAAGGTAAGTTTTTCAGTTGGGTTAATATGTTTCGGCCAAACATGATGTACTGACTTTTAGTAGGCTAGGTTGTTTTTACATTATGCACACTGCAAAATAAATGTCTTGGTTAAATATAATTTCAATTGCCGTCAACTATTTTTTTTTTTTTTTTTCTATCAATTTCTGGCGCCCAGTGTGTGATATGTCGGTCGATTTCGTCTCTCATCCCCACTCATATCTGTGTGTGTGTGTGTGTGTGTGTGTGTGTGTGTGTGTGTGTTTGCGTGCGTGCGTGCGTGCGTTTCTCCATCTCTCCATATCCGTGTCTGTGATATGCCGGTATACTATTTCCCATTAGACTAATTTGATATACTGTAACGTACGCATTTGTTTTAGTTTTGCAGTGGTCAATAATAGTTTAGTCACTCAAAAGTAGCCTACTCGACTATTTCGACCGTATCTATCGTATGTCAACATGTTCAACATAACCGTTTTATAGGTGATTCAGTAAAACCCTACAACGTCTTACATTGATCAAATATCACGTGATAACACTTATCGAACAATTTATTACGCCAAACTGTTCTTGGATTATATGGAGCGTACATATACCAGTGCATAGTTTTACCGAGTCAAGTTTATTACTCGCAGCTTTTCTCTTCGTGAGTCAGCAGCACATTTCCATTAGTTTTCTCAAAGAAATATTGACAATTATATAAAAAGGTTATGTGCATCTTTGAGTTTTAAAAGTAGTCCTAAAATTTGTTAAACTTAACGTTTCTGACATTCTTTCATGATTAAATTTTCTTTGTAGTTTCTCGTACGAAATTCCAGGACTACAAGTTTTTGGAGTTCGACTTTGATGATGATGGAGACGTCACTGCCAGAGGCATCGCTTCAGACTGGGGTCGGAGACGACTGTACAATGATCGTAGAGCCGTTGTGGAGGACGAGTTAGAACAGCTGCTTGATTCCGTCTACAGTAATGAATATAAAGTCAAGAAAGGACTTAATGTTGGTGGAAATGTCGTGAACGCGGCGCTTGTTAATCATCTCCAAAACCATCTGCATCCATCCTCCAGTCTGATGATAGAAAACACAAATAGCCTTCATGTATCCAGTCCAGTACTGGCTCCATCCAAACAACATTCCGTAAAACACATATTAAATACTGCATCGATTCACCCATCGAGCACACATTCAGAACATAGTTCAGACAAACAAAAACGTGAATATGATGCGTCATCGAAACTAGCGTCAAGTCAGTACGATTTGTCAATGGCAAAACGAAGTGTAGACCATAATAAAACGCAGATTCCCTCGAGTGTACATCTTCCTCTTAGCCTAGGGAATAGTGTATCGGTACTTCCATCAAGTGACACGCCCGTTGTCGAAGTTACTTCGAACAAACACTCCCCCGTATCCACACTGATGCCAAGTCGTACTAGCTTTCATTCTTCATCTGGTGCCGGCTTCCATTCTTCTGGTGTCAACACTATCGCCCATACCAATACACTGATGCCGTCAAATCACAATACAGCATCTCTCGGCATTCAGCCGAGTCGTACAGTGTCGGGTATGACTGCCTCTCACGTTCACTCGCATGTGTCTCTACACAGTGCCGTCGTCTCGGCGTCTAGTGGTCACACAAGTCTCAAGACGACAGCCTCAACCCCACAGTTATTATCCTACCGTATATCTGTTCCAGTCATGACATCGAGCGCTTCTCGGCATTGGCCATCTGAAACACATAGCGCGTCGCATTCGTTTCCACCAATTCCCAGTTCTGGTACGTTTGGGTCTTCCGTTCCTGTACGTTTACCTCACCACGGATCGGGATCGGCATTCGGTACTGCCCACACCCAAACACCTATGGCGTCTGCTGAATGGCCTTCTCACTACCCTTCATCTTCAGACATTAATCCTACTGCAACGACCGCGGACATGCCGTCTACGGTGATGCCAGACAATCCTGAAAGGTTTCCAAAATCTAACAAATGCCTAGAATTCCCAAGGTTGATGGTGAAGTATCTTTCTGGTTTTCCAAAAGTTTCTCAAATGAACGGTAAGTAGGCCTGTATCGGTGTATTGTAGATTTCCATATTTAGTCATAGCCTATTTAATGTTCTAAGTGTATTTAAAATTTAAATTATAATTTTATTACTGAAACATTTAGAAAAGACGATCCACTCATGTTATGACTTCGTTCTACACGTCTCATTACACTACTATCGTTATCCAGGTCGCGTACAAACGCTCTAAGTTAGTACATGTTCTTTCACGGGGAGACCTGCCTCGCTTAAACAAAATGGCGCAATTTGTATTTAACGTTTGACGGTATTCCTTGATAGCGAAGGCTAACAATTGTGATTTAGGTACTGTAGTACTTGTTGTACTAGTAACCGGTGTTGAAATATGGTAAAATGGACAATTTAATTTTAAAGTACTTGTACTAGTAACCGGTGTTAAAATATGGTAAAATGGACAATTTAATTTTGAAGTATTGTTATCCTGCAGTAGAGGAATGAATAAATGAATGTTTAACGACACCACAGCACAAAAATAAATCGGCTATTGGGTGTCAGAACAGGTAAAAAGAAACGAGGTAAACAGACTAATCAATGCACAACTTGATAAAATAAAACATTTGTAGTATAGAAGTCCAAATACTAACATATGCCACAATTCTTTTTCTTCAGAACAACCTAACATAATGTTTGACAGCTTTAATGACGACATTAAGAAAGCACTAGATATCCTTACGCTCATGAAGGACCCGGAAATGGCGGCCAAGGAATTGGTTGTTATGATGTCGGAGAGGATAATCCAGGAGAACGCAAACTGCCCCACATCCATGGTCAACAGAATAGTTATGTGTTAGTATAGTTTATTTTATATTTTTATACTGAGATTCTAGGTTTTTTCCATGAGATTGTTTAACTATGAGGTTCTTGTTTTACTGCTATAAGACTATGCAAACTTTGCAACGAAGCAGATGATGATGAAACCCACTTTTTATCAGGTGCAAACGACTAGAAACGCACAGAAGAAAACATTTTATAAACTCGCTTGCACATTACCAACATTTCTAACGTTAACTAAGAAAAATGCTACTATATCAACTGCCCTGATTCACAACTCGTATCAATTGCCTAGCTCTGTTCAGATTTAGACACGTTATACTACTACCACCACCACCACCACCACCACCACCACCACCACCACCTACTAGTACTACTGCTGCTACCACCACCTACTAGTACTACTGCTGCTACCACCACCTACTAGTACTACTGCTAGTTAGATCCTTGATTATTCTCTAGTATGTATTCTTGTTTTGTTATTAGTATCTTTAGTATATTCATTTAATAGTTTATATACTTTAATATTGCTGATTAACCCAGACTGTTTGTATAATTCATATGCGAACATAGAAAGTAATTGTATTGTATTGTATTGTATTGTATTGTTATAGCATCCGATCATGGTGCGACTATTCCACTTTCTATCTATAGGGTCGTAGGATTATTTCTGAAAGGGGGTGGGACACTGTAACAACGCCGTATTGTGCTATCATGTCTGTGAATGCTGCATAAGATCTGTCTCGCTTAAACAAAATGGCGAAATATTTAGCGTTTAACGATATCACCTGATGGCGAAGGCTAATGAGTGTAATTCACATACTGTAGTGCTTGTATGTTGTATTAATAACTAGTGTTAAAACTGTCAATTCATTCAAATGTACTTGATAAAGATAAATTTATGACGGCATAAGAGAATGAGTAATTTTAGTCTTTACTGTAAGCTATTTTTATTAAAACATGCAGATGCCATCAGCAGAACGTTCCAGAATGTCGCACAAGATGAACTTCTACGCAACTTGACCATCACCCTGTCCAGCTTTGCACCTAATCCGCTAGGAATGGCCAGACGACTGGTAACGACGCTGTACAAGAGCATGACGGGATATTTGATGAAGAAAATCCACATGGACTTGTTTCAAGGTACACTAAAATATTAGCAATCAATGTCAGAATGTTAACATTTTCAATACACATTTTCCATGAAACATGGCTCCATTTCGTTGTATATAACTGGATTGGGCACAAATTATCCTTGGCCACTAGGGACTTGTTAAAATGTTTCCGACGTCGATATAACGGTTATAGGTGTTGAGTGCGTCGGTAAATTAAAACGAATATTACAAATTGCCCATCTTCTATGTCACGTGTTTGTGGTAGTAAACCAGTAGCCGTCTTAACACATGAGCATTTTACTCGAGGCCCCAGGTATACATAAGGCTAAATTAATCGGTTACAAAAACTCCCACATTATCCTCCAAATATTTTTTTCTAGATGTGCCACTAGTTTAAAAAAAAAAAAATCCCAAAATGGTTTGATAATCAAGTTTTGATAGTTTATCATTACATGACATTTACATTTGTAAATCGGTTACAACAGGAGTGGAACGCTTTGGAAAGGAAGTTTACCTGGACCTCGTCTTTGCTTTCAACCAGCCTGTGGTACACGAGCAGTGGATAACGCACATCGTACAGCGTCATATACACGCCAGCGAGTTGCTACCGTTATTGCAGTGCAAACACGCCGACGACCTGAAGAAGCTTTACATAAAAGTGACAGATGGTCTATTCAGAAAGTGCGCGTATAGTTTCTTTCGATACATAAGATAAATATTAAACATTTCAGCAAATGTTCCTTCTATAGGCGCCTACAGGAAATGGGCATACAGTCTTAGATAATTACTAAGACTTTGTTTCTTAAGTAAATGCCATGGACCTATTTGTAGCCCTTCATGTTATTTTGACCAATGAAAACACAGGAAAAAATCCACTAAAACCAACTACCAAACCCACCATGATGGGCAATCATGTAACTAAATGTAATATTTACATTATCAATTAAACGGTCAAGTAAGGAATACAAATCGCACATTATGGTCGCATTCTATATACAAGGTTAGATCTTCCCATTTTTTCAGGGTGTTAACAGGACTACCTGGCTTTCATTTCAGATAGTCTCATGAAATTTCAGGTGGTCCATATTTTGTAGTAATTTGGTGTTTAAAATAATGTTACTACTATATGTAATGATAGCAGTTTTAACTATCAAACTGTACAAAGAATTCAGATATGTTCCAAATTCAAAATTCTATTTTGGTAGAAGGCTGCATTGACTTAAAATATATCGGCGTAACTTGCGTATGTTTAGTGTAGACCAAAATAATTTGAATCGTGTACAAAACATGAATGTGACATAAAATCCACCATTACATTTACAATGCATCATCGCATATTTATACTAATGCTGCAATGTGGCTTTATTCAGATTTGATCAGAAGATTCTAACTCTTCTTACGCGAATGGGACAACGGTCACAACCAAATGTCCCACTACAACAAGCTGTTCAGCTGACGTCTGCTTTCCGTCCATTGGTGAGGCACGTTGCTTTGGTGATGACCACCATTTTGCATTCCACCGTTAATGGAAGTATTGACATTATTAACCACTTTGGATATGTGCTCAGTAAGTATACTGGTTCTGCATTATACATTACACCCCAGCTGACTCTGCAATTTGCTGTTGAGCATTTTTGCATTTACCAGACATGAATTTATCGTGTAATAATTCTCTTCCGTAATTGCCATTTGAAAAGTAAGCCCAGCAAATGATCTCAATGCATATACCAATCAGCTAATTTTAGTCTATATAACGGCGGTGTTAAGAAACTACCCCCTCCTGATGTGGTTTCACTTTTGACGGATTTATAAGTACTAATGGTTATGGACAGTTTTGCTTTTGACATGCACATATTGCAATTTTGAGTATCTCGTGTTACTACATATTGACTTAATGACGCATTGTTCAGTTAAATGTCCATCATTTAATTTAAATAAAAGCCTTTCATAGTGAAACGATCAAAACATCCTAAGCTCGTCTGTTGAATTTGCTTTTCAGACGAGAATCAGCTGGGTGATTTAAAGACGTCGCTAAAACATGTGGGCTGGTTATCTGCATCAGGTACTGTACCGATTTAGTTGTTCAAAGTATGAAAGTAATTGATCGATGCTCTAATGTATGTGCATATTTCTGACATATTTGAAAGGCATTCCCAAATGGGGGAGTGGTGATAGCAGAAGTCGATGAAAATATTTGAATCGTAAATCCACAGGTTTAAGATGTATTTTTAAAATTTTCGTTCAATATTAAAAGGTATGTTTGACTGGTTACGTTTGTCGATAGCAGCGAGAGGTAGCTCGGATGTAGATCATCGGTTCAATCACACATGCTGGACCCATTTGGCTCTTCCAGCCAGTACACACAACTGGTACAATAAAGGCTGGTGTGTGTTATCGTGTATGTGGGATAGTACACAATACAGATCCTTTGTTTCTAATAGAAATGGTAGCCCATGTGGCGGTAACGGTTTTGTCATGACCTGTAACTATATATCCGTAGATAAAATGTCATAAACTGTCGTTAAATAAATCACTTGTCTTTCCCGGATTGTCGTTTAGATTAGTAAACTAACGATCCATTCTTGATTTTAGGAGTTTCTCACGAAAATGAAGTAAAGAATATTGTTGAGGTCGAATATCAAGATATAAACACTTTGAAAAGGTAATGTGTAGCAGACATCTGAAAACAGAACATGCTTTTACGAACCTAATGCTGAAATGACTTCATTTTAGATCAGATGTCGTTTCTTCACACCGACACCACCACTGTTTGGGCCGACCCCCACGATTTGTATATCAAAACATGGCATATGGTATTTTCATTCAGGGAAGGGTTAATCCCTTGCTACATAACCTAAGTTTTCCGTAGTACGTTAATTTAAAGCTAATGTCTGGAATATTTTTAAACATTTAGAAAAGACAATCGTTATGTCAAACTGGCACCCTCCACTCCAGCCTCATTATGCTGCTAACGCTATGTCGGAAACAAATGCTTTGTTAGTACATGTATTTCACGGGGAGACCCGCCACGCTTAACAAAACGGCAAAATTTGTACTTGGCATTTGACGATATCCCTTGATAGCGAAGGTTAACAAGTGTAATGCAGGTACAGTACTTGTATATTGTATTGGTATCCAGTGTTAAAATATGGTAGATTTGACAATGTAATTTTAAACATTTGACTCCGACTCGACATGTTGTTAATATGCTGTAGTGTATTTTAGATGTCAAAATTTCCTATTTCAGCATTGCTGATTATGTTAAGACGACAGATTTCTTGCATAACCTGCCAGAAATCCACCGCAAGTTGACCGAGCTCCTCGACCGAAAATGCGATCGCGCCAAACTCAATGGGACCACACCTCACCCAGTTTGCTGGGCAGTCACTACTAACCCATGATGTAGTATTACGTGGAATAAAGGTTTCCAAAAAATTCGATATTGGAGTTTTATTGGAGGTCAATGTTAACATAAGGAATGGCGTTTTGTTGTGACGTTAGAAATGTGTTAAATGCTGGGGATTTATGTAGGAATGGCTCATGTCAATTTCGCACCAGAAACATTCGTGAGTTTCCCACCAAGCTATTACTATTACAACCAGTGCTTTATTGTGCAGTGAAAATGAAAGATTAAGGGGTGGGGAAGGAGTATGAATGTGGAATGGTGCATAGCCCTCGATGCTAAAAATGCGAGTATAATGAAATGGAGGAACTAGATTTCCTCTAAATTGATTCCTTGACCGCATACTGTACCGAGTACATCGTTAAACAAAACCTATCGTACTAGAAAATAAATGGCACTGACAAGGATCGGTCTCGTGTCTCGTGGTTGGAGAGCGAGACGTATTTTCCCGTTTCAGCCAGTACTCCAGTTTGTATCAAGCCGTGATAGTCTAGACATCTGGTCTATAGGGTGGTGCATTTTAAAATGGTTATTGATAATCGAAAAGGGCAGCCAGTTTGGGAACAGCTGGTTTCCTTTCATTTATTTGTCTTGGGAATGGTCCTCGACCAAGCCTCACGCCATGTAACCGTAACTAAAATGTTAATCTACGTCGTTAAAAATGTATTAAAGAGTTCTTCAGGCTAGGAAGTAATCGACTTCCGCTAAATGGATGGTCTTCATGTATTTCTGCTCTCGATAGTATAGGCATTACGTGCTGTAGGAGTAGCACCTCTGAAACGGCTATCGCCGATCATTGACCTATTGCCAAAAGTAAGACTCGGACATTTCATTTGCCTCGATAGCCTGGTAGTAAAAGCGCACTAACTGAACACATACCTTGTTTCACAGCTGTGGCACAAAGGTGGTATGTATTTCCTGGGATAATGCATTAAAGGGTAATGTTGTAGAACACGCCTATTTAATGAGGGGGGGGTGGGGAGTGAGAGAATATAAAAATGTTACATTTACCATCTATATAATCGTATATATTCATAAATAATACATTATAGCCATGAACAATAACAACTATTTGGATTATGGCCATGAACAATAACGGCTGTTTGGATTACCATGTTGCTTGATATATTTTCGTTCAGTGTGATTTTAATTAAATCGTCTGATGTAATGTCGTCTCCGGTGAATATACATTCCATTACAATCAATATTTATAGACAAGATGACCTACAAATCTGTGACATTATGCCTTATTACTCTGTCTGTATATTTAAAGGCATACTGGCATATCTCCTTTAAATATTGATTATAAATGAAAATATTTTCACATGAAATAACAAATCTCGTTACATTTCAAAGCAAACAAAGCGGTGATGTTTTTAATGAGCTATTCTATAAAGCAAGTTCACCCGCACACGTGTGTTCCACATCAAACACACGTGTGCATGTAGTAGGTAGCCTTTCCCTCCATCGGGAATGTTCCAGTCAGTTCCCCATGACAGGTGTAACAAAGGCCGTAATATGTACTATCCTGTCTTTGGAATGGTGCATATAAAAGATCCCTTGCTCCTAATAAGTTACTAATTAAACGTTTAGAAAAGACGATCCAGTCATGTTATGTCTAACTGGTACGATTTTCATGGGGAGACCCGCCTCGCATAAAAAGGGAAATTTGTATTTATCGTTTGCTATATCCGTCGATAGCGAAGACTAACAAGTGTAATTCAGGTACTGTATGTTGTATTAGTAACCAGTGTTAAATATGGTAAAATCGACAATAAAATTTTAAGCGAGGCGGGTCTCCTCGTGAAAGAACATGAACTAGCATAGAGCGTGCGTCTGTGACCTTGACAGCAATAGTAGCATTAAGAGTCTAGTGTGGAGAGCGTGCCAGTTAAACATAACATGACTGAATCGTCTTTTCTAAATGTTTAAATATAATAAATATTCTCTACATAGTAACTTTAATTATTAGCCTTATTTACTGGGGGAAAAAAAAAAAAAAAAAAAAAAAAAAAAAAAAAAAAAAAAGAAAAAAAAAAACAAAAAAAAAACACACACTTTACACTGATATAATTAATACCGTATCACAGTGCCTGGCCACTTTGTTTTTCTAATCTGCAGTTTGGGGTGGGGCCTCCTCAATTTTATCTGTAACTGCAGTTTTGGGCAGGGCCCCTTCAATTTTATTTGTAGCTGCAGTTTTGGGCAGGACCCCTTCAATTTTATCTGTAGCTGCATTTTGAGGCAGGGCCCCTTCAGTTTTATTTGAAGCTGCAATTTGGGACACGGCCTCTTTTGGCTTTTCTTTACATGCACCTTGAGACGTGGCCTTTTCAAGTTCATTTGCATATGCAGTTTGGGTCGTGGCCTTTTCGGGTTTATTTGTATCTTCTGCAGTTAGGAACATGGCCTCTTCGGGTTTTTCTATATACGTTGCCATCTTTTGTCTTCGCTTCTTGTAAAATATCCACACTGCTACAATGACCAGTACAATAAAGACTCCCAGATTTACTGAAGCTATAGCAATTCCAGTCATGCGTTCTGGAGGAGTCAGTTCACACCTATCACCTATCCAATCACCTTGACACTGACATGAGCAGGTGTCATTTACAACAATGCCACCATTTTCACACTGTAAAATGCAAATATCACACTTAACACCCGACCATTGGTTATGACACTGGCACTTACAAGTATCACTCTGGATGTCACCGTTATCACACGTCATCACGCACACGTCACAGTTTAACCCAGTCCACCGGTACGTACACAGGCATTTACACTCGAAGTACAAACGAACTCCGTTTGGCATATGGCAGTCCAAGCTGCACAGTTCACACGTGGGCCCATACCACGCGGCTGTGCAGTTACACGTGCATGTTTCATTGTCCAGTGTGCCACCATGTTGACAGTGGAGATCGCACAATTCCATGCCTATGTAACACGATGTTTTCTCGGCTATATTCCCTTCCTTGCACTCCCATTTACCAACATCAACGTCTTGATTTAAGGTCCTTATTGTCAACGTCGGTACGACGGTTTCTATTGAGTATCTATGGTGGTACCCTTTTTTGATGATACAGGATGACGCATTTTCATTACACCGGGCTATTTTTATTCCGTCTGGTCGAATAAAATCCATCGGTGCATACAACGTACCATTTGGCATACACACTACATGTACCTCTGTACCGTTTACGCAGACCATTGATATCCTGTTTCTCAGCAGCATCGTGCAGTTTGCTACGAAGACCGTTTTAACGTCCCTACACGTCCAAACACCCGCGTCTCGCCTCGGGTCGACTTTACCAATCGTCAGAGTTATCAACCCTTGTTGTCCCTCCAGCCTGTAGTTGTCGCTGTGTTTAACAGTGCGGGGCACGACGCAGTCCGTACTGGTCTTGTTGCACCTCGCAACAGTTTGGCCGTCTGGTCTAACCACAAGGATGGCGGAGACGATTTCTCCAGTGAATGCACACGTCAACGTCGTGGTCATAAAGGCTGATACGATCTGGGGGCAGCGCAGGGAGGCGTTTGCCGCACCTGTTACTACTTGATTAATGAGAGTTGTGAGAACTAGACTGATTACAACTTCATGCCACTTCATGTTGATTTCCTGATAGTCAATAGGGTGTAACAAAAACAAAAAACAACAACAAAAAAACCCAATGAAACCGTTTGTGACGTGATGTTTGACGTCATTAAAAATTGGAAATATTCCGTTCTAATGGTGAAATAGCAAATAGGCCTACAACTGAGGTAATTTACTCGCGAAACGTCACATTTGTTATCTATCGTAAAATGAATACTTTCGAGTTTAAACAAGATACACACATCAAATGCAGCATACGCAATGTGTTTCGTAGGTGTCAATGGTAACAATAACCGTGTCAAAGCAGGAATAACGTTTGCTGGTTGGGACGTTCGGCACTGCGCAGAACCACTATCACAGAAAATTCAGGATAAGCGTTTTCTGTAATCCAGCTGATTCTGTGATGTGTCTGTTTAAAATTTTAACAATTTATTTTTACAAGTGCAGTAGCCTACTATGTTGGCAGCGGTTATGCAGAACAGCTGATTGGATTAACTGTTGTAAATAATTAAAATTACACTGTCAGTTGTGGTAGGTTTAACACTGGCTATCAAGGTATATCGTCAAACGCTAAATACAAATTTCGTCATTTTTTTCAGCAAGGCTGGTGCCCCCGAGTATTAACATAGAGCATATGTGACATAGATAGCGATAGTAGCATAAATAATTTGGTGTAGAACTTCCAGTTAGACATGACTGGATTGTCTTTTCTAAATGTTTAAATACTAAAAAAAATATTGTCGACATAGCTTTAAATAATAAATATATTGCAGGGCATGGCGCTTTAGGATAAATCTCACCATTCTGTTTAATAAAGCAAGGTTTACTGTATAAATACAAACAGGACAGATGTACCTCACTGACGCTGAAATGCTATTCGCAGACAAACTACTGGGGAAAAAATGCCCTGCTAACTGGGATTGATTCATGAGAATGAATAAATGTTTTGACAACTCATTTATCCAGGAGACAGCTTCTTGCACATTTTCAAAAAGCGTGGTGTTCCTTCACTGGTAACAACGAGTACTGTATCACATTTCATGTTCATCTAAACTGTCAAACGCAAAAACCCAAAACAAACACAAACACACAAAAATTGTTAGCATGACAAGCATGGTCAAGACATTTATTAATTAACATGTTATGCTATAGTCAATTCTACACGTCTTCTGTATGCAGGTGATGAAACAAAGGAATAAAAAACCATGTACAACAGAAAACAAAAACGGTAAACTATTCCTTGTCATAAAAAGCACAGGAATCTGACAATTATTAATGCTTGCCATACATCACTACTTTCAATTTTCAATCAATTTGTCAAATAATAAACACTGTTAATAATATATCTGTTCTACTTTGGTGGTGTACAGGAACAACAATTAAAACTCGCACTTTCAAACATATGCCTGTCCAAATTGTCCATTTATCTGGTGTTTTATATTGTTTTTCATATTAAATAAAATATATGTAACTGAATACAGTGAATTAAAAATGAATATAAAATAGTGATACTGGATATAAATTAATTTACAAAGTGTATTTTATGATTAGCTATTTTAATACATGAACATATTAGCAAAATGTGATAATATTGAAATAAAAGGGGGAAAACCCAAAACAAAACAAAACCCAAACAGATTTGGTATGCTATACAATTCAGTCACTTTGAATACGGTAATAAACTTCTTTCAGTTTTTTTAATACAATTCCCCAGAAGTTTTGGATTTTTTTTAATAATTTTTTTTTTAACTACACACCAGTTTCACATACATATCCATGCTCTCCTCAATCCAAGATCAAACATTTTTTTAATTATTTTATTTGCATATGGATGTAGTTATCAACTGGATTTAGAGGAAGCTGAAACACACTTCATAAACTAAGGTCCAAACATTGCAATTAACACAGGTTAAGATCCCCTATGACAATAAATGATTATCAAAGAATTGTCAAAAGTTTTCAGAGTAAACTTGGGAAAGCTTAATAATTTAACAATCCAAAAAGTTGGCCGCCATCAAGAGTTCCAGGGCAATTTCTGGGGCTATCGGAAATTCTGGTATTTCTGTCGAGCTGTTAGTATAGCGCACTTTGTAGGTGAAATACATGCAGACCTTCTGGAGAACATGAGATCTGAAAAGAGATTTTAAATAATTTTGAAAATATCCGAGTGAAATTTCATCCCTAAAAAATTTCACTCCCCATTTTAAATTTATTGGATTTAAGTGAAAATATTCCAATAAATAGACATTTTGTTAAACATTATTACTATAATTAATACTGTGTAAGTAAATAAATAGGTTTGTGAATGTGCATGTGCAAATTTGACAAATACAAGTAGTATTCACATGTTAAATTTCAATCTGTGTATTACTCTTAGTGGTGAGCTTACCTGATAATGATATAAATGTCAAGTACTGATTACATGGTTCGGCAAATTGTTATGCTAGCAGTTAGTAAAACTGCTAAAAAATTGATTACTCTTATTTGTAACAAATGCAGTGTCACAGACTAGAAATTGTATCACTGTTGATGTATTTATTATTGTAATTTGATTTGTACTCTTCATTATAAATATGGAGAAAATAAAGACTATCTATCTATGCAAAACACACACACACAAAAACAACATTATTATTGCCATTCCATTGATGTTTTAGACCACAATATAAATGGTATAGGCTTTTACTTCTGTAAATTCTGCATTATAATATTATAATTACTGCCAGATAGTATATTCTATTGGATTAGCAGCAAGGGATCTTTTAAATGGACTGTGACAGGATAGCACATACCAATGGCTTTGTTACTCCAGTTGTAATGAGATATTTTACAGTTACTAGCATACATTTGTGCATTAAAAACAACACACAACCAAAACACAAATAATGAGTAAAGACATTCAGTTAAAACTGTCATTACTCCAAACTGTCAGTCTGGACTCAATTAGTACTTACGGTATCTCTCTAAAATTAATCTCGTTCGTCTCATTTTCTGCGAACTGCCCTGTGAAAGAAAAAAGTAAACAAATTGAAATTTCAACAGCCTCAGTGGATCTCAAATGCAGTGCTCAGGAATGGTCATGCAATGTACTAACCATCCCAGTTGAGTTGACAGCACGTGTTTGTTTATTTGTTTGATCTACATATTGCATTTATTATTTGATGACGAGGTTGGTGTATATGTATGTTACAGTCAATGTGTAAAACCATGGAAGATACACCATTCATTGACAGCAATTGTTGTAAATGTAAACATAACTGGAGACTAAACACTGCCAAAATGCTCCTTTCAGAGTAATACAAGAATTAGGACTTTGTTATATATGGAAATCAGGAATGTCTTGCAAAAACTATTAAGTATTATTTGTTAATAATTAAGAAATGGATATTTGATCAAGCCTAGCAAAACATTTTCTTCTAACTGAATACATATGTTAAATGTTCTACATCGTATACGCTCTTAGTTCACAATTTTAGTGTGCAGTGTTATTTAATTAAATCAATGCCTGTTGAGTATGAGGTATATATTACTAAACCAATCTGCACATAATTTGGCAACTGAGACTGGTAGATATAAAACTGTGGATAGATCAGATTTTGTTTATTGTGTAACAGTGAAAATGTAGAAGATGAATATCATTTTGTATTGTATTGCTCTGTTTTTAGGGATACAAGAAAAAAGATACATAAAATTTGTTCAGCTTCTTAATTGTTGAAATGTAAAAACAATTTAAGAAAATATTTGGATAAAGCTATTAAATACAGAAATTCTGTAATTGGATAATTATGTTCATATGTACTCATGTTCTCCACTAGCCATGACTATATGTTGCCATGACTATCTGATGTAGTATTTTGATATTTGTACTAATAATGCACACACAACACAAATCATCATTTGAACAGTATTCGGAATTGTCAGATGGGCCTGACATGACAGCATTTCATGCACTGTTTCACTTGTATAGTGGACTGCTTAGATGGGTTGTTTACACTGCTTATTTTTCTCCTTTTTGGTGAAATATTCCATTATTGTATTTAATTTCATTTACTTGAATTTCTAACTTTCATTACATACTATAGATACGTTATCTTTTCCTTCATGTAAAATACAACTTTACAATTTTTCACGTAAGAAAAAGTTACAGATTCAGGGCCAGCCCTGGGTTCCAGTTTGCTTTCGCCAAAAAATTCACCAACCTCCAAATTCTTTCGCCAATTTAAAAACATATTTGCCAAATCTATTTTAACAATAGTTTAAATATAGGTAACTTTTGCAGGTCAAAGTGAAGTAACCGACAGTAACGATGTTGATTGATATGTTCGTAGTCATCTGCCCTATCAATTTTTAAATTTATTTATTTATTTATTTTTTTGGTGGGGGGGGGGGGGATTTAGTTCTAACAAAAATGAAATCAGTGGAGATTAACACAAGAGTTGAGCATTTATGTTTGTACTGCTATCGCTTTAATTAAGTAAAAATGAATGTTAACATTCAAGAACTAATTATTAGTTTGTTAAAACCAATTAAACACTGCGCATGCGTTGAAGACTGGATGATGTTAGGCCTACTCTATAGTAAATTGGCAGGCTTCAGCGTGCTTGTTACATTGCTGTGACAATAAACAAATCATAAATTTTGATATAAATTTTGTTAAAACAATTAAAATGAAAAAAATATAATCCGAACATCAAAATTAGGTCGAGAGTGACAACCTGCTCTGAGTGTTTCATTTTCGATAGTGGTGCTTAAAATAATTTTATTACCAGATATAACCCACAAAAATGATAATAATCTCATGACTATGTGAATTTTGAATATTTATCAAATAATATATTAGCATTAGTGACATTTATAGCCATGTAGTACGATAAAACATTATCGCATGCTATGTGTACATTCTAACCTTGCACCCTCATATTACAGAAATGAACTGGGCCGTTCGACATATTTGATCATATTTTATACAATAATCTAATGTTTTATTATTAAAATATTTAACAGTGTTTCCTACTTTTGATTGTTAGATCGCTATTAGTTTGTTTACGAAAATATCGCGAACACCAGCCACGTGTTGAAGTTTAGTACGAAAATTTTCATTCAAGATTATTTTAATTTTAAAAAATAATAATAATAATAATAAATATACCAAAAAAAAAGCCTTTCGCCATTTTTTTCGCCAACATTTTATTTTTTTCGGCATTGGCGCCTTTGGCGAACAGCAGCGCGAGCCTTGAGATTTTAAAAAGATATTACCATAAGGTGTAAACTTGTGCGTGTGAAAGGTGAGTGAAATTCTAAGTAAAACGTTGGAGATGTTGCAGTGTTTATGAATGGTAAAAAGTTGCATTAAAAACAGTGATATTTAGCTGTGTGGAAATATGTATTATAAATACTTAGGAAACCATACAACTTGAAAACATTTTTTATTGTTTTAGTAATTCAAGGAATTGACAACAGAAACGTCCACATATGACGTCATGATCGTTATCTTGTCGCATGTGAATACTGTTTAAAGTTGACCCTCACATATACCGCTCCAAAACATATACCAGTACGTTATGTATGTATTAATGCATTTATCTGTAGCAAAAATATTTAATGATTTGCATCTATGAATGTTGCTGCAAAGCTCAATGTTAATAAATAACTGAACTGAACTAATATATTTATCTCAAATATATAGCAAAAAATGTTTTTTTTTATTAAATGATTCATTATTTTTTTTTATTATCTGTAGCAAGATTATCAGTAACAAGAATAATAGTAGTTTTAATGATATGCAACTGTTATTAATTCTCAGTTTTATGTGAATTAAATAATATTACATTTTGTCACTAGACTTTGTTTACCCATACAGCAATTTTTATAATTGAATGGTGTATCTCTCATTTCAGGCAATGTGTCTAAAGATTACCTTGAAAAGTCAGGCAATATGTATATTGCCTGAAATATTTAGGCAATGTACACATTTACAGAAATTTTCAGGCATTATACATATTGCCTAGTTTTACAAATTGACTGTAACATATACAGAGTTAACACTTCAGTAGTGAAATTTATAAATTGTACACCAACGGAAACAATGCCGTTGTAATGTATTAGCATTTAACCTTCTGACTACTGAATTATTTTTTGTAAAAAAACGTTGTTAGTAGGTGCACAAATACAACGTTTTCGCT
>JAUTBW010077749.1:0-10518 GCA_032361425.1 Peltospira smaragdina
TGACTGACTTGCTGTCATGGTAACATCTCCATTCTTGGCAAATAGTATATTGGTAAAATATGTTACTGATTAGATAGACTGTTTCATTCAGTCACATTTCTCCACTGAACTGTGCATATATTCATCCAGCTAACCAGCCACACATCTTTATTTCCATAAATTTATCCATAAATTTAATCATCCACCCATCCGTTCACCCTATCATTCCATACATTCATACACCATTACATCTATTTAGTCATGCTGTACATTTGCCACCTATCCATCCATTGATTGATTGATTGATTCATTCATTCATGTATTTATCCATCCATCCATCCATCTTTTCATTCATTCTCCTGTCTATCCTTCCAAGCAACCATGTTAAAACCTCTATTCTATCATGCTGTACACTTGTCATCCCTGCTACTGTCCCTTCAATTCCTGGGATGTTGAAGGTTATCAAAGATCAATACCTCTTATTGAGCACTACTTTCTGTCAACCAGCACTCCCTATGTTGTCAGTCAGTGTATTAGAAGATTGTATTTATAGAGCCGAGTAGTACACCTGTTGAACACTACGGGTACCGGTACATTATGTCAAACAGTGCTCCCCAAGTATGATGTTTATAGAACAATATTGGGTACATTATGCCAACTAGTGCTTACCATACAGTATATAAAAATCATAATATGTCTGTAATTAGTAGATAGGTACCAGCCTCGATGGCATAGTGGTCTAAGTTCTTAGTCTCAAAAATAAGGCAGGTAGGTGCTGGGTTCGTATACAGGTACAACTCTAAGCCAGAGCAATTTCTAATGATTCAGTGGGTAGGTGTAAGGCTACTACACCCTCTTCTCTTTCACTAACTTCTAATATAGTTACTAATCAGCTATCTAGATAGACAACTCAGGATCCTGAGGTGTGTGGCTAGGACAGGCGGTACGTTATAACAGCTTGTACGTAATGTGCAGGTAAAACACATTTACCTACCGACCTACCAATTAGTAGGTAGTATACTTAGTGAACAGTACCTTCTGTTACCAACATGAACCAAACATTTAAAGGTGTAGATAGAGCTAAATGGTATACTTACGAATAATTTAACACTAGCTTTTGTCAGTCATTCCATTCCATTTTATTTCCATGCTTATATTCAATTAGGATAAACCATGCTGTCCTAGAATCAAACTTATTAAAGAGAAAGATTTAGTGGTCTTACACCTTAATTTAAACCTGTGCATCCCGATAACCTAGTTGTGTACGCGCCCACCTGATACACAGCCAAGCTGAGATCAATCTGTTAGATAGCCACTAGGTGTTTTTTTTTTCTAATACAACATTTCCAATGCCAATATAACCATTAATAAAACATTTGTTAAAAATATTTATTTAGATTTTCTTCTGCATCCAGTTTCTTTATGCTCCTTGAATTCAGCAGGTTTGCTAACTTCACAAACTCCACGGTCAGCAACAGGTTGTCTCTTTCTGTCATTGTTTTGGATTATGACCAGATGTTTTTCCTAATACTGTCATGTGTTGAACATCTTTATGGTAGATGCTCTGGTGTTTGGTGTTCAGTTTTACAGCAGCACTGAAGTGATGTTACCACTTTGAATTTACAGAGATGTGCACTGCCATGTCCTCAGTCTAAATGTCATTGTTTGTTTAATGGGGTCACTTGGATAAGTACTTTGTTTCCTTGTTTTCCAGGCTGTATTGAACTTACCTTTTACAAGAGATTTAATCCTAGTACCTCCTTGCATTTTTAGCCCACAGCATAGATCATTGTATGGGAATTTTATGTAGCATTTATTGTGATGTGATGGGTAACCTGATCTATCCCATATGGTGAATCCCTTGAGCTATTTCTCATTTCAACTAGTCCTCAACAACTAGCATCAAAAGCCATGGTATGTGCTATCCTGTTTACTGGATGGTGAATTATAATTGTTTTCCCTTTGTTGGTAATTGGAAAGGGTAGCCCATGTAGTGGCAGCAAGTTTCCTTTCTCACTATCATAATGGTCTCTAATCTTATGTCTCTAGCCATATAACCATAAATAAATTGTGTTCAGTGTGACATTAAAGTAAACCTCTGTCTAGACCACTAGATTTTGTTAATAATTTATATGAATACTTAGCCAAAGAAGCTAACTTTTAACGTATAGGACTGTACCTCCTATCCATTAATGCTTACTTTACAGTTAGTGTATTTGAAGGCACCGTATTATTGAACTAGTTTTGTTTACTAGTATTTTACTTGGTATAAAATTGGAAACTCGGTAACTAGAAACATATTAGTATTGATAAACAATCATGCCATCTTTACTTATTACATTAAACCAAGTTGTTCTTTGTCAGTATGATCTCTTTATGTCTTGGTTTATTTCCAGTACAAATTGTGACACTGAGCTGTATACTCTAATGGGTACTATGGTCTAGTGACATCAATATCTGGGGGGAAATGTAATACATGATAATTTATAATTTTCATGTTTTTTCACATATTTGATTTTTTTCCATTGTAAGGGAAAGTTGTTACCTGTCATGGTCTCAGCTTAAGGATGGTGGTTAATATGCATTATCTAAATCACCCCAATTTCCACCCGAAGCTAGAGATCATACTACCCTGGCAGTAGATCTTGTTGTAACCTCGCACGTGCTGCCACAAAGCAGGCCAACAGTGGAATAGGCTTCCACTAACGTCCAATTGTTGACCACAAAGAAGTAATGTGGCATGACTGCCGGGGCTCAACATGCCTATTAGACCTTGAATTAGAAGCTATTACACTAAGCATTGTAATCTAACAGACGTGGAGGTATCGCAATCATTATGGGTCATTGGTTCACAAAGACCAATAGCGGTTCAGCCATGCAGCTAATCAGACAAGTACCTCACAGAATTAATTGCAGTGTGAACCGGCACAAAGAAAATGAAATGTCAGATCCTGTGTGTAGCTTACAAACCTCATTTCTCTTCATTAGGGAAAGGAAATAAAAGGACTCCAAACAGGGTGGAATGGTTGACATTGACATTTAGCTTGTTAAGTGGGTTTTATTCAATTATTAATAGATATTAAATTATTTATTTTGGTGTAATGTTGCAAACTGCTTGAAGAAATGTACAGTAGTGAAATGTTTTATTTATTTTGGGATAAATATTTTTATGATAAAATCCTAACATATTAATAGCAAAAGGAAAAAATGTTGTATTTAATGACACCACATTTTATAGCTATATGGCGTCAGACATATGGTTAAAAAATCCATTTTATTAGTCAGGAAGGAAACCTGCTTCTACCACATGGGTTACTCTTTCTGACTGGCAGCAAAGGATCTTGTATGCATCATCTCATAACCATTACTGCATTTACATGGCCTTTGATATACCAATTGTGGAACATTGTAATATATTTGCTATCTAACAAATGAAATACTATCACCTCATTTTCTGACTCGTAGCATGAAATCACACAAATTGATTTTTTAATTTATTTATTATTTTTTATTACAATTTTTTTATCATTAGGTATCAGAAGTCATAGATAACCTAATGTATAGATTAAAAAAAAAAAATTATTATTATTATTTTGTTGTTGTATTCTTTCAAACAGGGGTAATGATTCTAATGATGTGATAGGCCTATACAACCCAATCATTGAAGTCCCAAGAAATTTTCATAACTTATCAGTGAGGAGTTAATAATTATGATATTTCAGCTAAAGATTTCATACAGGTAAAAACATCATCATGCCTAAACTCTGGAGATAAGCCAACTTGACACCAGTTCAGTTATGCGCTCCCACCTGCCTCTGATAAAACCAGCAAGAAAATTTTATATTGTCAACTACCTATGTTATTGTCATTGATTTATACTATTTTACTATGACTCATTCATTTTGTTTGGTTACAAATCAGTTAATAACATCGTGTGTACAGTGATAAACTACTGTTATGAATGTTTATTCAGTTTGTACTTAAAAACCTTTAAGTGACTGATAGGAATAAAATTCAAAATGACAAATTTGGAAAAACAAATAACTTTCATTTTTGTTTATTATCTATTATTCACTTTCACAAGAGAGCAGTTTTATCTTTTGTCAGACATTGCAGTTTGTTAGACTGATAGATTTCTGCATGTACTGAGGTCATATAATACACCTGTTACTACTAATCAGCCATTATTATAATATAATTATTATTATTATAATCAGAAAGAGTAGCACATGTGGCAGTAGCAAATTTAATTTCTCATAATCGTAATGGTCCTAAACCATAAACATCTCTTTTTACACAACGTAAGAGAGCACTCTAGCACATGGCTATATCCACAAAAGTCTATCAAAACAAGTAAAATAAGAAAGAAAAAGTCTTCTGTCCTTTAGAAGATGTGCTGTTTGCCACAAAAAGATCTCCTCTGTCCAGGTGTGGAATGTTGATTTTCTAGTTTGATATGTATATTCTTTCCATCAGTTAACTTCAAACATTCCGTACTGAAGTGTCAGCTGGTTTTCAAACAGAACAAGTTGCAGTTACAGCATGCAGTGTTTGAAAAAGGTCACAGAAGATTCAACAGTTTTAGAATGTTATCTTTCAGCATGTGTAGCTGTAAACACTTGTCATGTTTGTGCAGCATTTATCCAGGCCAGCTAACGTGTGGTAGGAATTCTGAAAAAATCTAACATTCAGGTTTTTGGGACTAGAATGAAGATTTTAGAATCCATGGTGTGTGTATTGCTGGATCACCATGTCTACTAACATTCAAAATGTATTTGGGAAAGATATTTTGTTTGTATGTAAAAAGGGAGCCTCTCTCCAACCCAAGGTAAAATTTTAAGCCTAACCCAATCCATAATTCTGACTCCAAACCTAAACCTGGCCCTAATTGAAACCCTAACATTTCAGTTTGGAGGGGTCGTATTTTGTCATATGTTTCCTTGTGTGTCTAGATATACAAGGTCTGTATTACAATGTTTGATATATCTTTTCCATGATAGGGTGCCTCGATAGCCTAGTTGTGAAAGCCTGACATGTATGTGATTGATCTGAGATTGATCCTTGATAGTGAGCCACCAAGGATTTACGTAATTAAAAACTATTTCTGAAACTGATAAAACCATTAATAAAAATGCACTGAGTGCATCATTAAATAAAATATATTAATTCCCAACCTACATTTAAACAACTAAAATGGTATTCACAGGGTATTTGAAGTTTGTCATTAAATATTAGTTCATCTATCAGTACATCTGGGGAAGGCATTCACAAAGAGTTGCATTCCATATGTAAATGTAAACAATGGCTGATCACTGGCCAGGTGTGAGTTTTTAAATAGTAGGCCTAGTCCCAAACAATGATCAGATGTAGATTGAATGTAGATACATTTACATGCAAAATGTAACTTATACTCATTGATGAATAAGGCTCCAGTTCTTCCAAACATCATTCTGTCTATTCTTGTATCCAATTAATTCATTCACCTATCCATCCATTCTTCTTACCACATATCTATTCATCTAATCCACCCATTCATCCATCCATCTATCCATTGTTCAGTCCATTAATTCATTAATTTACACTTCTTTCTTTAAAATGTATTCCATACCTCCAAGCAGAATTTACAGATACAGTAATGTAGGTTGAAAGTTGATTCACTGAAGTATGAAATTGTCACTAGTATTTGTAATTAACAGCAGGCCTGGCTGTTGTTCAGTGTTTGTTCTTGTTCATTGGACCACTGCAGAATAGAAAACATTATCCCATAGTCTGAGTGATATACATGTACCTGCGATAATTCCTGCAGCATATGTGACAGATTTTCACACATTTCATCTCAGAGAATTGATCTGGAATTGATTTCAGTTGGTGATATTTAGTTTGGTTAATGGAGAACATTGCAGTTGTATTAAACAATTTCAGGTTCCAATCAGTATTTGATTCATTAATTTTAGTTGAATTAATTTTAAAAAAAATTAAAAAAAAAAATTCTATTATTTTAATTAATGTTAATATTGATTTAAAATGCATCAGTTAGTGACAGTAATGTGCTGCTTTGCTTATTTGATTAAAATTACTAATACTTGTAGATATATAGTCATGATTAAAATTACTAATACTTGTAGATATATAGTCATGATTAAAATTACTAATACTTGTAGATATATAGTCAAAGTGGAAATCATAATTTTGTTAGTTCTAATCAGTTTTTACTAACTACTTATTTACCTCGATACCTGGATGCATATAAAATTATAAAATATAAATTCAGCTTGGAATACTAAAGCACTCAGAACATTTTGAAAATTAACTTTTGTACTGGTATTAGCTGGGATCACAAAAAACGATTAGATCACACATTTTTATAGACCAGAATTGAAATTACACTTATATTTGTGTTGTATCATCCATAACACATTCATGCAAATATTTGTTAACAGATTACTTTAAGTCACTATAAATACATGTTTTATTCATTTTGTCTTAGCAGCCTAATGCAAACTTAATGCTCAAAATATATGACTCATTGTTCTTTTGTGGATTTTTTTGAGATATTAGCTTTTAGTAGGTTATCTATATTATATAAATATTTTATTTGTAATACAGTGAAATCAAGTTGAATCAGACATTTGCTGAATCGGGCGCCTTGATAGCCTAGTGGTGTATGCACCTGCCTGATGATCGATCTGATACCAATCCTGGCAGGAAGCCACTAGGGATTTTTCATTAATTCCGATATAACGGTTAATATAGAAATGTGTTGAGTGTTGTTAAATAAATTTTTTATTTATTTTTTATTTTATTTTTTTAATTATTATTTTTTTTAATCTGCTGAATCAAGTGAACAAAATAATTTAACAGATATGTGGTTTACATATTTTGGCAACGTTTGATCATAGCACAATGGGGAAAAAATTTCCTGAGTGAATGTTCGCTGAATTCAAGGAGATAATAAATATGTGCTACCTATCAGAAAGAGTAGCCCATATGGTGGCAACAGGTTTCCTTTTTCATCATACTGATCCTTAGCCATATGGCTGACACCATTGGCTGCTGGTGTGTTACACCATATAAATTTAAACGTGTTGAATGTGTATCTCTCTCTCTCTTTCTCTCTTTCTCTCTCTCTCTCTATTTATCTATCTCTTTCTCTCTCTTTTTCTTTCTCTGTCTTTCTGATCTCTGGCATGGTCAATGACCAAGTCAAAGGCAGTTGACATTTTTCTAAAACAGTTTATAATATTACATGAATAATACTGTCAAAGCTGTATTTGAAATCCCAAGAAGTCTAGATGATAATTTAATATTATCCTTAAATGATGTAATTCTCACACATGCGATGCTAATATCCTACTCACTTATTATGTTGGTTATCATAATATATGTTTAAATTACTGTTCTTTTGGTTTCATGAATGTCCAGTCCAGATAGGTCTCACTATATAGTATCATTATTATTCACTTTTACACCATGTACGTGTACTGCATGTTTACTGGTCAGTAATTCTTTGTGTTAGTGCTGTGTAGACATTTATTATCATGACTCACAGCGTCATCTGTTTCTGCCACTGTCAGTGTGATATTAAAATTAAATATAGAAGGATTATGTCTCTGGTTATGTGTCATCATCGGCTCAGTTCACAGAGTGGAAACCCCCAGCGGCAGTCATCGTGACCTAGTTAGTGGACATACCTTCTGTAAAAACATGTATTGTCATGCTTACTTTGTTTAGCTGCATGTAATAAAAAAAAAAATCTGTTTGGCACGACCATATTTTAATATACATGTATGTCAGAATATAACTTACAGACCCCATTCCCCTAAAGTGCATTCCCAGTCTGATATAGTGTTATTCCCAACTGTAACTTATTTTTATTTACAGTTCTTACTTACACCTGGTCATAATGTAATCCTTTACAACAAATCATAATAATTGCAATATATATGTGGAAAAGAACAAAACAATTATTTAGTTAGGTTTGTTGTTTTGTTTTGTTTGTTTGTTTATTTTAGGGGGGAAGGAATATATTGTTCTAGCTACACTAAAGGCATAAGATGACAAATTTATATCTGTCACATCTTAACATTCTAATGTTTTAGCCAATTGTGATGTCATATTAAAGTGTGGATATGACTTTTTGTGATTTACTAAAAATTTAATTAAACTGTTATCTTTACAAGTGTTATAGGATATATAATAATCACTAGTCATGTTTTCAATATGTAATATATCAACCATATCATGTTAATTGGTATATTTCTTGGCAATGCCTCAACAACTACTGATTAAGTAACATTTGGTTTCTATTTTTCTTATTAAAACACTTGTGACAAATCCTCTCTCCTTATGTATAATTCACCCACACATTTTAAACCCAGTCCTACACATCCTGAGTCACCCCATAATTCAGGCATGTGCTAACACCATTGGACAATTGCTACGCACCTATAGCATGGATACAAAACCGAGTTTATTATCACGCTTACCATGTATCAGGCAAGTACTTACTCCCCTGGACTTCAGTTACATTCCTAATATATATTTAATGATATACTGAAAACATTTTTATTAACTGTTATATTAGTGTCAGAAAATAGTTTTATATGAAAAAACAAACAAAATATCAGTGGCTCATTGGGATACACCTGGCATGCAATTCAACACTGGGCTACAATTGTATCCCCATGGAATGAAGGTAGTGCATTTCATCTATCACATAATATATGGTATTTATATTGACTAAGTATACTGAAAACATTTTATATTTACTAAGTATAACAATCATTAAAATATGTTTTCTATATGTCTTAAATAGAGCCTTCCTTTCCATTAAACAGTTTATTTATAATCCCAACAGTGTATGTGTCATTAACCAAAACATTTTCTTTTTATTTCTATTGATTGAATTCAGATATTGATCTCATTATGCAAATCGGCCACAAGGATTGATTAAATGAACAAAATAATAAATAGATTCTTGATTGCCTGTAGAGTTAGAAAACATGTGGTGTTTTGTGTAACAGCTGAGTAGTTATTAGGATGTCACGACTGATTGGCTGCCGGTGTGTTACCAACTGTTAAGATATGATATGAATCCAGGAAGTTGTCACGGTATTGATTACGGACTGGTTTGTCACAAAAAATACCTTAATCTGTCGTGAGGGTAATTGGAGTACATTATATTTTATCTTTTACCTGTCAGTCTCATTGCAGCCAGTGTTCTACAAGTGGTATATGCTATTCTGTCTGTGGGATAATCATTATAAAAGATCCCTTGCTGCTAAATCAGAAAGAGTCCACATGGTAGCAACAAGCTCCCATTCTTATCATAATTGTGCATAATCGTATGTCCCACACTTTATAACCCTAGATAAAATGTGTTGAGCATATTGTTAAATGATACATTTCTCTTTCTTTTACATACAAACATTTCTCTTTCTTTTAAATACAAAATGTAAAAGAAAACAAAACTGGTTGTAAAAGACTATCAAAATTTGAGTAGATTTTGATATATGTTTTAAGTAATTGCTATGTAAAATATTTGGAAAAAAAAATAATCATATTTTCCCATTAATAACAGAAGACCATAATTTCTGGTATATGTGATGGTTGGAACAGGTCAATGATTCTACTGATTTTTAATCATTTGATTAAAACACCTTAAGCATAAATTGTGCAGGTAAAGATAAATCCTGCCTTTGGTGGATATATATGGTTTCAGGGTGTGTACCCATGTTTCATAAGATCAACCCTAACAATAAAGTCATCACTCAGTGGAAACTAGACTCCCATCAGGTTGTATGGCCTCCAGATATAATGGTATTCATACTGGCTTTAACCACAAAAGAGGAAAAAGTAAAGCTAGTCTGATTTTCGTATACCTTCTTAGGTTTCATGACTGGATTATAAAATCAATGGGATGAGCTTTCCTGTCTGGAAAAGAGCATGCAAAACATCAATTGAGGTTAATCTCTGCCTTATTGAGATGTCAGCTGCATGTTTCTTCTTTTGCCAAGTGTTGTAATTATTGTATTTTAGACAAGAAGTCAACAATATAAAGTGTGCAAAGATGTCATGAATTTCTTTTCTGTCCATTTCCAACAACAGGTTAGCATGCACTAAGGAATTTGTGATGTTCTGTACTTGCATTTAAGATTTGTGTCACACTAATTAGTGTGTCTTGTTTAATAGCTTCACTAAACTGCACTGATTGAATAATTAATGGATGTCAAATAATAATAATAATCTTTTCACTCATGGTTTTAGAGGATTCTCATGATCATGGGTGCTTTAAAAAAAATTTTTTTTACACAAGCAATAGCACAGACAGAATAACATATAACCTTTGATATATCAACATTGGAATACTAATTATGATGGGAAAATCCATTTAAAGAATGGGTCCTTTAAGGTAACATTGTACCAAATCATGTGACTGGCAGGTCAAAGTTGAAGGTGTACTGTCAAAATTATAAGGATAAAATGCAACTAGAGCTGTGATTGGTGGATACATGTCAGTTTGTTTATTTGTGTAAATAG
>JAUTBW010077860.1:0-10515 GCA_032361425.1 Peltospira smaragdina
ATATATATATATATATATATATATATTTTAATTTGTTATTAGCAATTGTTATAATTTAATTCTAAAAACATTATTAGAATTTAGTATTAAATCATTTAGTATTGTGTTGCAGTTTAAGAAATTCTGATGCGATATAGCACAAATTGGACCCTGTATTTGACACATGTTTGCAGGTGCGGAGGCTGCTGCTGATTCTGCTGGGCTCCATGCTGGGTGTGTGGATAGCGCAGTTTGGCAACACCATGATTCCCGCTTCTCTTGGGCTGAGCTTCACTCTCGCCACTCTACTGCTTATGAAAATTAAGGTAGGCTATATTGTGTGTAAACTGTCACAGTGTGATTCTTTTTATAATTCTAGATGCATGTTTAAGTCGAAAATGGAGTTAAACATTTTTAAAATAGCAATATTAGTAGTAGTAGTATTATGCACACACTATAAATAAATATTACATTTATCATGTTTAGAATTGTATGCCTATTAAATGTAAAATGTTATTAAAAAATGTTTTATTAATTTTGTTTTAGGGTGAGAGTTCTGAGCCATCCAGTTTTATTATGAGAGTGACAAAGGCAGTACTGTATTCCATCTCAGTGCTGGTGCTAATGGCAATTTATAGTGCTTTCATCAAGGTTAGTTCTGCATTGTGCAAGATGCAGTCAAGGTATGCATTTGTATTTTCATTTGCGTTCACTTGTAATCGAGCCAGGTAAATGTGCTAGGTGCATAAAATTAATTGTTAAACAGAGACTTTATGATAATATACAGCAACAATGGTCACGTGATATAAATATATCTGCTTCATGTTGTTATTACATACAGTATAAATCTTTGTTGAATATTGAACAATACTTGCAATTTAATTATGGTGTCCTTCAGAAAAGGGCTGGGTCAAAAATTAATGATGAGCTCTTTATTGATGACAAATACATGTATTATCCAAGTGTAAAAACTATGCAGATATTAGGGAAAAGTTTCTGTTTTCGTTTATCAATATTCACATATGCCAAGTTCCATTGTATTTTTGAAGCTGATGTCATCTATAAATGAACTGCTGTTGTACAGTTTTAATTATTTCTATATCAAGAGTCTGTTATAAGGAAGCTAAGTGATGATGTTTTATAAGTTAAGTATTAGCATGCAGCATAAATGTATCTGATATGTATGGTGTATTTTGGTCCTGTGGCCTTAATAATGAATAAATGTGTTATTGTTCTTATACATACTGTTTAAAACCACCCATCTCGGTAGCTCACTGATGACGATTGACCACACACTGACCATGTATATTCAGTTGGCTGTGTCATCCCCCAGGTTGGTAGTGAAGTACAGATGGTTAATACAGGAGAAGTTGTGCTTAAAATGTGATGTTTGACATTTAATTATTTAATACTAAATATTCTATGTTACAGTTCCTTCTGAAGGTTGATTCTGATGATCACATTTACAAATTTCTGACAAACAAATTTGGTTTTGGAGAGCTTTCACTCAAAAGGTTTGTGTGTGGCTTTTGTTTTGTTGTTTTTTGTTTCAAATCTAATACAGTTAATTTAACGACACCTTCAGTATTGTTTATTGAGGTCATGATATATATCAAACGTATATCAGAAGACACGTTACTGGTGCTTACATTTACAGCCATGACACTGTTTACTGTAGGTTTTGAGATATTAGTTGTGCTACACTCTATATGAAATCATGCACAATAGCGTCTCAATAGCCTAGTGGTGATTGCGCCCACCTTTCATGCAGTCAATCTGAGATCGATCCATGTCAGGTAACCACAATGGGTTTTTCCTATTAAAAAAATTCAGATGCCAATATAACTGTTAATAAAAGAGATGTGTTGAGTGCATCATTAAATAAAATAAAATAATTAATTATTACTAGAGTCCATTTATTTATCATACAGTCTCACAGGTTTTGAATACCTCTTAGTGAGTGAGCTCCATGCTTCTCTACTTTGAAACATAATATATTACATTTATAGTTTATTACACATTATAGTGACAGCAGTTTTGGGATATGGGTTAGAATTACTATAACCTTAAAACATTAATATATGCCATGATGATATCTTAAAGTATTTTCATATGTGTGAAATGTCTTTGCATTGGGTATGTTGATAAATAAAAGTATATAAATAAAATAAACTCTTTTTTTCCAGAGATTTCGACTCAAGATTGTACCTGTGTCTTGATATCTTTAACTTTCTACCATTTAATACATACAAACGTTTGACAATGGGAGGAGTTTTCCCTTTCTATGCAGTTACTCATTTTGGACTTTTGATAGTACTCCTGGTAGCTGTGTATCAAAACTGGAGGTTAGTGAATATCTGTTACAAGTAGATTGAATATGTCTGTTTTAGAAATAATTTAACAGTCTTAATTACCACAAATAGTATATTTTATAGTCATTGTTTTCCACACATGCTAGGAATCAGAAGCAAGAAAGATTAAAATCATGTAGCCTTCTAGTTTGTGTTTTTTCAGTCTGAAATAACTGTAGATTTTAATTTGAAAATGTTGTCAGTGAATGCATTTTTTTTTACCATGATGTTAGAATGTTAAATGCTGTTTGAGAAATTAATAGCTGCTTGTAAATTTAATATTGCAGTGAATAACGAATATTAAAAAAAATATATAAAAAATATTTGTCAGTAAAAAGTTAATGTGACTGGGAAACTACACGGCAAATTGCATACAAAGGAGCTTGACTTAATTTTTTAAGTACTGCTAATACATTTTTACATTAAAAAACTAAACAAAAAACAAACATTAAATCAAATAATACCAATACACCGGTTGTCAGTGATATAATATTCTTTGCTATGTACAACTCTTTGTTTAAAAAAAAAAAGAATTATAAAAACTAAACGTGTATTCATTTCATTTTCCAAATTTACAAAACGGCACATTATTAAACAGGATAAATGTTTTTATGTTAATTAATTATTTTTTGTTTATATATATATATATATATATTTTTTTTTTTTTTGTCCACTGACCTTTACTTATTTTACATTTAAATTTATTATACAGGAAAAAGGAGGACACAGATTGCCAAAAGGAACACATATTAAGCTCCAGGCAAGACTTGGCATTCCATACAGGTACATATAACTTTGAGGAACAGTTTCTGTTAGCAAACATTAAAATGGTCACAATTAATGGTGTTACAGGGTGTGTACGGTTTTGGTTAGATCATAGCATATCTTGTCCCAACCAACTGACCACAGATGACATATCAAAATCTGTAAAATGTGCTGATGTGTCTCTGGGGATATGTATTTTAAAGATCCTGTGCTGCTGAAGGGAAAATGTATCAAGCAGATTTCCTTCCAACATGTTTTACATCTCATAGCTAGGTATTGATAGTGGCTAGAAGCTTGTAAAACACAAGGGTCTTATTCACAGAAAAGTGTAAAGATATGTGTTTTGTATAATCTAAATCTATATTTGATCCTTGGCTGGGAATAGCATCTTTGAAAATCATGGACCAGTAGTAAGTCGATTTAGGTTTACATTCAGAAGCACTGTGGCAGTGCTGGTATAAAGTCCCTGTTAGCTCAAACTGGTAGTGCACTTGAGCACTCAAAATGAGGGTCCATAGTTTATATCCCCTCAGTGGAAGTTGATTTACACTCTTTGGTGATTAAGGCCCAGGTCTGTTGGATATGAGCAGTTTCTACACTAATGTTGTTCAGTGAATGGACTGTGGTTTTATTAGGGAGTAGCCGCTATTTACTAACCAAATGTATTTTGGGGATATTAATGGATCCAAAGTTTTTCCTAATTTTTATAAAATTATGTGACCTTATTCAGTGTTTGATATATTCCTGGGTTTTTGTTGCTAGTTCATTATGTGGCCTTATACCTGGTGTCAGTGTTACATATGTTCATGTATTTTTGTTGCCAGTTCAGTGTGTTGCCTTATTCCTGGTGTTGGTGTTTAATACATTTGTTTGTTTTTGTTGCCAGTTCAGTGTGTGATGTTTGGCCTGCTGGCGATCACCACCATGAGGATGGTGTTCCTGTGGACGCCCTACATGTGTGTGCTGGCCAGCTATGGCATCACCAACACACACTTCTGGTCGTTCATCACCACCAGACTCAAACTGATGCCACAAGTGGTAAGAGTAATGCTGTAATTCTGTTTATGTTTGTTATTTTATTTTATTTTTTATATCCATTTAAAATTAAGCACTGAATCCTAGGCACACACCTCAGTTATCTGGGCTGGCTGTTTGGAAGTGATTTAAGTATTTTAGTCAGAGAAAAAGGTGAAGTAGCTTGTTAGGCGTTTAACAGCATGAGTTGGTGTTGATACTAACATGTGGACGTAGTACACAGTGGACAATGACTAGTAGGGCTGTCACGTTTACAAAATTTACTAAACGTTTACATGATACCTGTTACACGAAACGGTCCTGTTTAACCGCTCTTCGTAGTGTCCAGTTTTAACTGGTTCTCCACTGCATGCATCTCAACACATTGGTGTTCGGTTGTATGGCATTGAACATATGGTAAAGGACCATTTTGAAAGTAAGGAAGGAAACCCACTGCAGCCACATAGGGTACCCTTTCCGATAAGCAGCAAGGGTCTTATATATGCACCTCCCCATAGAGAGGATAGCACATACCACAGCCTTTGATACACCAAAGTCGTGGAGCACTGATTTATGACCTGCTTGCGAATTCCGATTA
Source organism: Peltospira smaragdina (assembly GCA_032361425.1). Lineage (NCBI taxonomy): Eukaryota > Metazoa > Mollusca > Gastropoda > Neomphalida > Peltospiridae > Peltospira > Peltospira smaragdina. The sequence continues at coordinate 4,708 of JAUTBW010077860.1, forward strand.
TCTACAGGAGTCAGTGAGTTGTTTTATTTAATGTATTATTGTTAGAGAAATCAATGCATTGGACATATTCTCCATAAAATATTGGAATTGGTATGAAGCAATGAACAGAATTTAACTATTTTCAGCCATAATATCTAAATAGGTATAACACAACAACAAAATTCTTCTATTATGCAATGTTGTCAGTGGGATACTGGATGACGTCACGGCTCACATTCATCTCTTACGTCATAATTCATTTAAATGGATACCATTTTTGTAAACGTTTAGTTGGCATACACAAAACGATGCCGTTTACACGTGTAAACGTGATGGCCCTAATGACTAGGCCACTGTGGCATCAAGGTCAGTATTTTGAATATGATGTACAACTGGGGTTATATGTTACCAATGAATTTCAGTCATAAAAATTACTTAAGTCGAATAAAAATACTTAAATTTTAATATTTTATTGCTGAAGTTTTAATAAAATAGCAATGCCTTAAGTAATTTTTATATTTATTAACAAATTTGGGCCTAAGTTTACAGTCATTTTTACTTTACTTATAACATCATTCCAGCCAGTGCCCCACAACAGTATATTAAAGGCTGTGGTATGTGCTGTCCTGTCTGTGGGATAGTACATATAAAAGATCACTTTCTGCTAATCAGAAAGAGTAGCCCACGAAGTGGCAGCAGCGGGTTTCCTTTCCAAATTCATATTTAACCTTTTTTCTGACACCCAGTAGCCGATGTGTTTTTCGTGCTGGGGTGTCATTAAACATTAATTCATTCTAAATAGCTACATGGTCCTTAATCATATGCCTGACGCCAATTAACCATACGCCAAAATATTGAGTGTATCATTCAATATTTCCTTCCTTCCTTTACTTATAGCAACATGCAATTAAACCTACTGATAAATTTCTTTTAAGTGACTTAAGTTCATTTAATTTCAATATATGTAAGTAATTGAGATATTGATCTAAAATTAAAATCAGAATATTAGTTTATTACTTAATAATATTTAAATAAAATTGCAGTTAAAAGAAATTGTGCTGATGGAGTTATACTATGTACTTGATGTTAACTGTATTGTTTTTGTTTTATAAAATTGAATTAGTATTTAAAAAAAAAAAAAAAAAAAAAACTTATGTTCCATTAGGATTCATGAAAGTGATGAACTTTGAAAATATATATTTCAGAAATATTAAGAAATAGTCACACAGGTTCTTGCTTCATGTGCTGTTACTTATATGTAGATATTGTGATGGTCATAATGAATATGTTAATATGATAGAGAGTTCTGGATCACACAGTTTTTGTAAGCTGATTTAATGATAAAATAAGACATTTAACTCTGTATTAAAATTCTCTTGTTGCCCTAATCTTGATCATCATTAAATTTTGCTAGAATGGGAACATGTTGTGTATCCATATACTATAATAAAATGTTAATGAAAAAAGCAGTTGTGGTAATATTGTTTGTCTGTCTTTAGAAGCAGTAGACATGATTAGAATATATTTTTGTATTATGATTTTCATTTCAGGGTTCCAATATAACACATGCTGCTGCAGTAGTAGTCATTGCTGTTTTGTTGGCCATTGTAAGTTTGTAACACATACACCTTTGTATTAGAACTGATTAGTAAAAAAACATAATTCTATTATAGTTAAAAAAATTATTTTAAGGTTTATTGTTTTTGTGTGTTTTTTGTGTGTTTTTTTATTATGCAGGGCTCAAAACTCATTTGAAAAGTATGGTGGCCCAAAAATAAATATTTTAATCTTAGGTAGGTCAGACATGAAATGTTTGAAAATAGTTATTCTTATAGACATCCATTTAAATGACAACACTTAAGACCAGTGTTCAGAACAGTTAATGTTCAACTGAGTCCGGCATTTTTATTTTGCCAAGACTATGCAGTCAGGCCTACGAAATGAGTAAAAAAAAAAATAAAAAAAAAAGATTTTAATTCACAAATTTAGATAAGCCAGTATGTGAAATACAATTATGCAATATAATTATTAGCAGTAGTTCATATTTTATTATTTTAAAAAATATGGTCTATAACTAAACTTTTGGCTTACCAATACAATCATCTATCAATATTAAAGTTGCTCAAAGAGGAAGTTAGTCTCATTTGGCAACCTGGTGACTGGCAGGTTTTAGCTCTAATTATGTGGTAAATGCATTGTTTTCTTCTAAGTTTGTCTTTATTTTATTTTAAACATGGAGTTCATAATATGCTTGATTTTTTTTTTTTTTTTTTTTTTTTAAAGCTCTGTTTATTAACGAAATGGATTTGTATTTATCACATTAAATTAGATTTTAGTGGTATGTTATTGGTTTGGAAGCAGCAGTATAAAATAATTGGTAATATCTCAAAATGTTATGTTATTTACCTTTGTAGACAAATAATATAATTAGAAGAGGTTTATGATATGTTGTCATCTTATTTCTCAAATATATAACATCTTCAAGTTAAGAGAGCATATTAAAATATTTTTTTGCACAGAAACTTCCACCAATTTATGAAAGTCTACAAGATTTAAGAGAATTCTGGGACCCTGACACGGTGGAGTTGATGGAGTGGATTAAGTAAGTTTTTGTCTCACTGAATTATTTAACATCATGCAGAGTTGACCTCTTAGTGATGTCATTAAAATAAAACTAAACACCAGTAAGACACTCGCATTTGAAACTATATAAAAAACACAGAAGATTAAAAACAACAAAAACACTATTTAATAGAACATTACAAGACAAGTTTCTCTTGTCTTGTAATGTCATTGATTTTGTAAAATAATAAAAATACACGAATATTGTTTTATTGTATTATAGTCTCTTCTTGTTTGTCTTCTCTTTCTTCTTCTTCTTCTTCTTATTATTATTACTGTTATTGTTTACTATCATTATTTATTTATTTATTTATTTATTTATTTATTTATTTAGTAAAGACATTCCTAAATCGGAGTCGTTCACAGGGAGCATGCAGCTGCTAGCTGGTGTGAAGCTGTGTACCGGCCGACCCATCACTAACCACCCCCACTATGAGGACAAATACCTCCGGTTGAAAACCAAGCAGGTGACATGTCATTTGTAATCAAATTGAGGATATTTTTTGACATCAGTGTTCTACAATAAAAGCTGTTATTTGCCATAGTATATTGTAACTGAAAATTACCTGATTTTTTACGTATTTACATATGATATACACTTGTACGTGTGTGTGTGTGTGGATGAACCATGCACATGAACACACACAAATATATTGATTATAATTATGGGGGTACTGACATTTTAAGCATTATATTTTTTAATTGTAAACCTTTGATCCTCAGATATAAAATAGGTGAAGAATGGCCAGTTGCTTTAGCTAATACACATCATATATTTTTTTCCAGTTTTCCAACTGCATCCAATCAACAGATGATAGAAACCTAAAGAATTAATGTGTAATTTTATGAAACAGTGCAGAACATATCTTGATATTAAAGGTATTATATTTTATTTACTTGCCAGTTGTACCAGATATATGGAAGACGGGATCCTAAAGATGTGCATGCCATTCTGAAGAAATACAAGAGTAACTACATCATTCTAGAGGACAGTATATGTCGTGCTCCACCCAGTGGTGGCTGTCGTTTGCCAGATCTCATTGATGTTGACAATGGTGTGGTAAGTTGGTCATAACTGGTGTTAATAGTAGAGTGGTGTGTTGATCTCATTGATGTTGACAATGGTGTGGTAAATTGGTCTTAACTGGTGTTAATAGTAGAGTGGTGCGTTGATTTCATTGATGTTGACAATGGTGTGGTAAATTGGTCTTAACTGGTGTTAATAGTAGAGTGGTGCGTTGATCTCATTGATGTTGACAATGGTGTGGTAAATTGGTCTTAACTGGTGTTAATAGTAGAGTGGTGCGTTGATATCATTGATGTTGACAATGGTGTGGTAAGTTGGTCTTAACTGGTGTTAATAGTAGAGTGGTGCATTGATCTCATTGATGTTGACAATGGTGTGGTAAATTGGTCTTAACTGGTGTTAATAGTAGAGTGGTGCATTGATCTCATTGATGTTGACAATGGTGTGGTAAGTTAGTAATAACTGGTGTTAATAGTAGAGTGGTGTGTTGATCTCATTGATATTGACAATGGTGTGGTAAATTGGTCTTAACTGGTGTTAATAGTAGAGTGGTGCGTTGATCTCATTGGTGTTGACAATGGTGTGGTAAGTTGGTCTTAACTGGTGTTAATAGTAGATAAAGTACGAACAAAATGTGTTTCACGAAAACAAATTTTCTTAAATTACAGAATTTGTTTTCCGCAAGTCTAAGGTAATCTCTGGATATTCTTAGCAATTTTTCTTTCCTGTGAGTATTTGTTTTCCACTCTATATTATTGGTTTGCCTTGACACAGAAACAAAATATAAAGTCTGAATTACAAAATTATTGACTTAGAAATTAATAAATTGTTGATCTTATTGATATTAACAATGGTGTGGTAAGTTGGTCTTAACTGGTGTTAATAGTAGAGTGGTGCATTGATCTTATTGATGTTGACAATGGGGAGATTTGTTCAATTTTATTTAGCAGTTCAGTTTTTTTCTAAACCAGAATATTTTTGAGAATTAAATTGATGAAATTAGTAAGTCTTTACGGATGTATATTTTTTGTCTTTCTTATTAGATTCCTGATTATGGTGAGGAGGAAAAAGGATTGGTACGTAGCTCTGTGCCAAGGTTTTGTGAAGAAATCCGGTACGATGGTCCGGAATATACGAAATACTTCAAAAAGGTTTTTGAAAACAAAACTTTTCGAGTACATAAAGTCTTGTGACATGTTACAATAAAATCTAGAGTATTTTAATCACCAAACCCTTGCAGTTTATAGTGAAATTTAGTTAGAGATAATTGATTTTATTGGAAACAAATTAAGAAAAGTATTTTGTTCTTGGACATATTGGGAATAATTAAATAGAGATTAATTAATTTAAAGCTACATTCCTTGAAATATATTTATTGTTTAATAACTTAGAACAGTTAATCCAATTACCAAGTGTGTACAAATCACATCATATAGTGCACTGCATTCGCTTCACCATTTGGTCAAATTTGCAAAAAAAACATAGCACTTCGAAACTGGGTCGATATTAGGTACCCGCTAAGAAATATGTGTTAGCCACCTCTGTGCAAATAAACAAGCGATCACCTGATATCTTGCTATTTACATTGGCATTGCCATTGGTTCCCACTAAACATAAATGTCTACTTCGTTAGGTAAAGGTAAATTTCGTGTACACTGTTTTAGTAATCATTTGACAATAGACGTTAAATGCAACAGTTTTGTTTGTATTTGAAATTAAAATTTTATTTTGTAATAACATATACCAGACAATGTACTTTTAATAGGATACTTCTGTAGATTGTTAAAAACTAGATTGAATTAGGTTGGGGTTTTATTTTTGGGGCGACATTTGGAGTATTTGTTTCATAATTTAATGCTTTCTGATCAATATGGGAATATTTCAGTAGTGGTATATTTAACTTAGTTAAGACTAAATATATTACCTTTCTAATTAGGCTTATAATTGGATGGATATTTCTTTGTTTAAATATGACATGACTGAGAGAGTGGTGATTTCACTGTGTTAGGTCAGGCTAGGTTATTAAGAAATGCATAGTCAGAGATTTGTAAAATGTCTTAGTGTTCAGGTAGCTTTCACAGAAGAAAAAGGTTGTGACATATTATAATACTTAATTGAACTTAATTTATTCTTGGTGGTAGTAGGTATATATCATACATAACACTGTTCATAGTATGTTA
>JAUTBW010077971.1:0-10515 GCA_032361425.1 Peltospira smaragdina
CCCCCCCCCCCCCCCCCCCCCCCCCCCCCCCCCCCCCCCCCCCCCCCCCCCCCCCCCCCCCCCCCCAGGGTGGCCCAGGAGTGTAAGCATGTGACTGGTGTTTGGGTGGTCTGGGGTCAAGCCCCATCAGTGAGGCAAATTTTTAGTTTTTTAATTACTGGTAAATTATTTTCCATTGTCAACGTTACTGTGAATAAAAATGTTTAAAATAGATTGTGCAGTTTATTTTGACAAGAAGTGATGTAATCCATTGGTACAACTGATTGAAAAGAGTTTGACTGGTTGTCTGTGGTATTAGGATTATTGCATCCACATGCACATTTTATGTTAGGGCATTAAAAATACATTGTCAGTTTACCATGTTTAAACTCTGGTTATTAATACAACATACAAACACTATAGAATCTGAATTACCCTTGTTAGACTGTGCTATCAAGAGATATCAACGAACACTAAATACAAATTTAGCCATTTTGGTTAAGTGAGGCGGGTTCATGTGAATAACCTAGATAGCGATAGTAGCATAATGAGTCAGGAGTGGAGCATGCCAGTTAAACATAACATGAATGGAACATCTTTTCTAAATGTTCAAATAATAAAAATATTCTCGACATAGTAGCTTTAACACTAAGTTATTGTATACACACTTTATGTTACAACATAAATACTTTATATTATAGCATAAATATTGTATGGGTGCCCCAGTAAAATAAATCCCTATCAGTGTGCTCTAGAGATTTTTAAAAATTAAAATGTTTTCTTCAACATCAATATAACCATTAATAAAAAATGTGATGAGTGTAGCATTAAATAATAAGAATATTATTAAATATTTTACATTATAATTGAAACTGATCAACAGTTATTTGTTCATTTCCAGTAAACGAGGGGTGGATTTCGGACTGCTTACCCACTCCGGTTTCTACCTGAACGACATAGGTCAGAAGGTCGACCGTCATGGCTGCCAGCTGCGTCTGCAGCAGTCGCTTGTGGAGGTGTACACACGCTTCCACATTGAGTCCAACAGCCGCATCGACTACTACCGCAACCGCAAGGCATACTTCCGGGTCACCGACCTGGTTAAAGGTCACCTTGTCATAACTGACCCAGCCATAGCTTCCCTGGATGGCAAAGTCATTCAAGGTCGCGGTCAAGGACGAACTGAAATTCAGGTGGGTTTGAATTATATAGTGTTAAGTGTTTGTTAAGTCTGCTCAAACATTTTCATATCTGTAAGCAGAATATCAGCTGGAAGAGTTAAATTAATCACCAGAGTTGTAGATAAATGATGTTTTAAGAACCCAAACAGAAGTTATTTTGCCATTTTTAATCATCAAATTGATTAGAATTGATGAATAACGATGAAAGTGTTTGCCTAACATTCGGTCAATCTGGTATTGAGTGTTGTCATTGAACCACTAGGAATTTTTCTGATTAAAAATTTGTATCAGCTTTATAAAACATATTAATTATAAAAACTGCTAGCGGCTCACAGACAGACGTATCTCAGCTCAACTGCATGTCAGGTAGGTGCTTTCAGCACTAGCTTGTCAAGGCAGTCTAAATGCATCATCAAATGATGATAATTTATAAACATTAATTTGTTCAGTCATTTATTCATTCTTTCATTCATTTGTTCTTTCATTTATTTATTCCTCTGTTCTTTCATTCATTCTTTCATTAATTATTCTTTCACTCTAGGTGCGGTCAGCGACTGGCCGTGTGATGGCTCGCCGTGAGATCCGGGTCGGCAAGGACAAGGTGGTCATCGAGCGCCTGCTTGTCCGAGTGATCAGCGGCATCACCATGGAGATCACGGACGAGGGTCACCTGCCCGGAACTCTGACTGCTGTGGTGCACCTGCAGGAGAAACTCGTCGCCATGCACCAGGTTGGTATAGCAACAGCAAGTATAGGGTTATCCTCACTGATCGAATTCCAGCAATGTCTGAATTCCAGCAATAACCAAATTCCAGCAATGACCAAATTCCATGTCTGCAATGAATATGTACATGTGTGGACCTCAGTAGGAAATAATTATATCATTTGGATAGAACTCTTCACGAGTATGGAAGTAATTTTTCAAATTCATTGGCCTTACAGCATGTAAAACTCCTGTTTATATAGGCCTACTTATATATAATGACAAACAGTAGTCACGGTCAAGGTCAGGGTGTTTTAGCGTGCACATTCAGAACTAAGCTGTTATAGCAAGATCTGACATCGCACCGTCCAAGACAGGAAAAGTAGTGGGTTTTGTTTATCTTATATTGAGCATTATTTAACACATTTATAAAAGCTAAAAGGATTATTACTCACCATTTATAAAGCAATAATCTCAATTGTATAAATAAAAATTTTGAACTTTTAAATGTGAGAATAGTTGTTATTTAATTTATTTTTGTCTTATAAATATAATAATGGCATGTGTTTTTCTTCTTCAGGAGGCTGTGTTGGATGTGTCTATCCAGTATTCCGATGGCACCAGCTTTCCACTGAAGTATGTCGATCATGAAGACTACGACCTCAAGGTGACGTCACACAACCACAACATCATTGATGTGCCGTACCCACATGCATCATACCAGTACGGAATTCGGGCAGTCGGTGAGGGCAGCGGGGAGCTGGTCAAGGTCATATTCAGATTAGGAGGACTCTGTCCACGAAAACGGTCACGCCCCTTAGCAACCAGTTTTGTTTATGTTAATGTCGACTTCTCCAATAAGACCAACTACCTGGACAGGCTGCAGAGTGACGGTAACTATGACAACCGTGCCAGTGATCGGTGGGATAGCAATGGAGACTATTATTACACGGCTGATAAGACTATCTTCAACATCCACATTAACAAGAACCAGCAGCACGCTAAGGGACGCATGAAGACAAAAATGAACAAGTTTTCTAAAGTGAGCAAGGAGAACACCAACCCTCAGGGAATCCCCATAGACCTCGCGCTGGACGATCTACCAGAGTCACACCCCAAAACAGAGGCTCACCAGCAGCCAGTAGCAGAACCTCAAGGGTTGTCTCCCCTGGAGATCGGCATGTACGTTCTGCTAGCGGTGTTCTGTGTGGCCATCCTCGTGTTCACCATCAACTGCGTCGTGTTCATGATGCGCTACCGACGCAAGCGCATGCCAAAGATCTCCAAGGAGACGGTCAAACCGGTCAACGACTGGGTGTGGATCGGCCGGTCCACCCTGGAGCGGAATGGCGCCCACCACACCCGTTGCTCCCAGACCCTGATGCCGCAGGAGGACTTCAACGGGAACCAGATGCTGGTCAGGCCAGCCAGTGGCAGCCACAGCTGTGAGAGTTCAAGCAGTGGCAGTAACAACAACAGCAACCGCAACAGTACGGTCTCCACCTACAAAGGCTCGGAGTGCAGCATTCGCATCACGGCAAACCCCTTTGCTGAAAGCTCTGACCCAGCTAATATGAATGACCCAGAGTGGGATTATGAAGCGATGGGAATGACTTATGACCAGCTGATGGAATATTTTGATAATTTGAAAGAATCTACAGCATAAATGCAAACTTTCTGTAAAGAGAATTTTAAATTGGGAGTGAAAGAAAGGAGTATGTTGAACAAAAACCAAAAGAACAAAAAACAGTTGTTGTGAAACTTGTGCTTTCAAATTGTTTCCGGGTTTGTGGAGAAATAACTCCACTTTTATGATACAGATGTGTAAAGATTTTCTCCATTGGATTCTCTTGTCCTTACTTAATGCTAGCATCATCCAGAGTAAGACATGGTGATTGTCATTTGATGATTTAAGAACCATGGTGTCATGGTGGGGCTAAAGTCATAATTGTGGGTGTAATGTTGTCTGTTTTGTTTGTTTTTCTTACCTACTGACCTTTGTTTATGCAATTATGGTGCATTCATTTTGTTAAGTTGTTTGGATTCTGCTTAGTAACAGTTAACTTCATGCTGTACATCACTTACCGAAGAACATCAGCAAAACTGAACTTGTAATGAAACAAGAACATAAAATGACTTAAAAGATTTTTTAAATATAAAACCAACTGAATCTTGGTCATGGTGATTATGGAGAAGGTGGAGTTTATGCAATGCGTAACAAGTCCTGAACAAATGATGACAGCAAATTATGATGTTTTGCAGCATTATGTTGAACATAAGATGTTTGTTCAGTTTTTGTTGAGATGACCAAGCAAGCAAGGAATCAGAGAATGGTGATAAAAAAAACCTTAGTGTTCAATATTCCTGGATATTTTTGTTATGTATTTTTTTAATGATGCATAACTTCTGGGCTCATGCTTAATAAAGCATTTAAAGTCGTTATCTGTCAAGTAAAAATCAAATTGTATCTTTAAATTCTGGAGTACAAGAATTCAGTCACTTTGATTTGAACAAGTATTTTTAAACAAAAAACAAAAAAACATTGCCTGTGTGTCCCCGTACTTAGGAGGTGATACAGCATGTTTGATTCCTTTCATGGACAGGAGAAATAGAAACCTCTTTCTAAAATACTGTTTCTTTCCAATGAAAGATATTTGTCAGCTATTAACTTACTTATATCATGTCCAGGTTTAGGCAGCCAATACATAGACACTTAACGTTTTATTAAGCATGGGATCAAGGACATTTAAACCACAACTTTGATGTTTGAGTTTTAAATTACTTTTATTTTGTTTTATTCTATACAGTATCTCGTTACCATTTGAAGATCTCTAGAAAATGTTCTTTACTTTGGACAAGAGAGGTTTTATTTGACATTGATTGTCACATCGGTTTTGGAAGTCATAAAGGAATGGAGGGTTGACAGAAATATAATGTATCCTCTCCCTTATATTTCTTGGATACTTTACTGAACCATTCAGCTAATGCCAGTTTCAAAGACCTGTGTTTTACCTGGAGAGTTTTGGTTCTGTATTGGTAGATAGACAAATTTACCAATTTGAGGGCATGAACTAATGTTGATATTTTCTGTGATTTATTATTGTTGAAGTATCATTTATGAATAACTTTACTGTTAGTGTTGTTACCTTTGTTTACCAAGTATTGTGTATGTGTGTGCGTGCACTTGTACATAATTATTATCAAACACATATTTTAACAAGAGAGATAACTCTTGCTGGCTAGATAGACAGATCCAAAATGGTGGATCTAAGAAATGTTCTGATTGGAGGAAAAAATATTGTTTTGCTGGCCAGCATTGGTTAAAGAATTTAAACAAGCATATTACTACAGAGGTGATGATTTGCTGAAACAGCACCGAGTAGAGCTGTACATAATACTCAATATAAATATATCTTGCATGTCGGTATATTTGTAGCTGATCAAAACGACCACAGTTACGTGACAATCAATCAAATATGTACCTGAGTTAATATTAATCCACGTGAACTAGATATTTATCAGTCACCTGACACCTACATTAGATATGTGCTGTGGTATATTTCATATATCTGTTGTTTCATGTTATGTTGTTGTCATCTGTTTGAAATGTGTGTGCTTTTTGCAAACTTGTTTCATGAACACATATTCTTTCAGTGTGACTTAGTTTATTGAGAATCCTATTAATGAGTTACTTGGCAATTCAGTACTGTTTAACTTTTAATAAGAAATTTTATATTTACTTTGCAACAAGAGAGATACAGTATTCAAATTTACAGTGGAAATCATAGGCCTAGTTCAAGTATTGATTTAAAATGCTTGATAAAATATCAATTCATTAAAATATTTACAAGTATTTTGATTGAGATATACTATGAGAAACTTTGCTATTAATATTTGTTACCTAAAACCAATTACATCATTGAAAACCTATAACATTAGCATACTAGCTTTAAATTAAAATAATAACATTGTTTTTGAAAAAGAGACGTTTATCCTTTTAAAAAAATGCAACAAAACTAATATTTGTTTTAATTAACAACTAATGTTTAATGATAGGTGTTTAGTAGTCTCTATATAACAGAACATGATGTTACAATAGTTTACAGAAACTGTACAGGGACACATACAGATGTATACACAAATGTATACTGGTATCCATTTGTTTATATAGAACATTGAGTGTATACAGTTTAGTGAAGCATTTTGTGTGTCCGGCGCCTATCTATGTGAGTATAGTGAATCAGTTCGCTGTTGTTTGGTCTTGTGGTCTGATTGTAATAGGTCTACTGGTAGACCAACCATATAGAACTATTGTTCATGTTTATTTATGGCTGTTAGTAGCACTAGACAGTGGATTACAGCTAGACATAGTTTTAATCAAAAAGAAAGTTAAATTTTGCATCCGCTGCTACTTTTTGTCAGACATCCTTCCAAACAAGCCCTTTATAGTACTTGTACTTTTGTTGTCTGTATTAACACTTAAACACTCATTGAAATAACTTGTCATTATTCAGATAGTTAGATGCTATCACTTTTGTTTCAATATCAATAAATTCTCCATTTCTTTTTTAATTTCACAATTGTAATATAAAAGAAGAAAGAAAAAGAGAACCTACAGTAATTTTTTGTCATTCTGTTACCGTAGATGTTTTTGCTAATATGTGTACTGTTAGTTTTGATTGAAGCAGTGCTGAATGACACAGCAACATACATTTGTTACATATGAACACAAGGCCTGCATATATATTTAGGTCCCCTCTGGCACTTCAATCTTTCACCACACTACAACTTGACAGGCCCATATTCCTTGTGCGGCCCTTAGGCATCATCTGAGTCAAGCTAGTTGATGCACAGTTAAGATCTGGCGAGTCAGAAGGCCCATTTAATCATATTTATGTCTGACATACATGTAAAGATCATATATTTATACAAGACATTGATTAGTATGGGTGGGTGGGTGGGGGTAAGTGCATTTTTCTACTCCGATTCGTTTGACAATGCTAATGCAAGATGGTTGACCATGGTGGCTTGTTTGTAAGGATCTTTGACCTTGTGTAGAGTTCAGATCTGAATGTTGTGAATTTGACCTTACTGTGTATTGGTGCTCCCAACTATATGTTTACCGGTATATGTCACATAACCACCTACATTACATTGCCTCTTGTTGGGTCACAACTGAATCTGTTTATATTAATTAATGTAGCATTAATATAGTTTCATTATTATTTATATACTTTTTTTTTTACTCAGTTACTTAAAATATTCAGTTATTTACTTTACTAAGTTACTTAATAATAGTTAATTGGTTTACTGCTATTTTTATTTTTATATATGTTTACATTGATTTTTTCAAAGAATTCTGTCCTTGTGGACAGTTGAAAATGAAATGAAGTCAAATTTGTCTTCAAACAGTGTATTTATGCAGCAGTATATCACAAGTGAATTTTAAAACCAAAAAATACCAAGTAATTAAAACATTGAAGCTGTTTATAATTATAAATTTAATTATATTTGGGAGCAAGGGGTCAGTGTTTTTATCTCTTTTATATTTTGCTTTTAATTTTTTACATGCAATTTTCTTTTTACTTTTATAAATTAAAATCTTTTGTCAGTGATTTTAAATAATTTACAGATATTTAGTTATTTTAGTATATACTTGTTAATATGTTATAATCAAATACTTTATGGAATTGATTTATGAATATTAGTAACATGCATTAATATAAAATGTTATTATTGTGACACTGATTTCGTTTGTTCCACTGGTTGTGTAGATGTAAGCCTTGTTATTGATAACATATCTGTCCATCCTGATACTTCGTCTGTTCAGTACGTCATTCACTCTCTCCATGCCATGTGTTCAGTTAGATATATATATATCATTCATGTTTGTGATAAGTTCCTATTTCTTTTTATAGTGGTCTCACTTTTTTGCTATCATGCTTTTTTTTTTTTTTTTTTTATTTTTTTTTTTTTTTTTTTTTTTTTCTTTTTTTTTTTTTTTTTTTTCCTGCTTTTTAAAAAATATATAAATATGTTGTTGTTTTTGTTTTTGTTCTGTTAAATCTTTCCATCACTTCAATATCACTTCTTTCATACTTCTGACACTTTTTTAAATAGTATGCTTGAACTGTATTTTAGATGTTATCACAATTTCAAAAATTGAAATTTAAAAGTAATTTGATCCAAATTTTTATTTTTTTTTTATTTTTTTTAAATGTCACTTTTAAAAATCATGTAAAAAATACTTTTTTGTTTAAATATTGTTATTCAGATTAAAAAAAAAAAAAAAAAATTAAAATATATTTTAATGGTTTGAAAAAATGAAATAACATTTAGATTTAATAGTTCAAATAGTTGTGCCACATATTTTATATCCTGTTATTTCTTCTAATTCTTATCTTTTAAGACTTTTTTTTTCTTATTCAAATCTTTCATAGATACTAGTAGTAATTTTAATATATAGTTTTGTTTGTCTCTTTATATCTAATTTTAAATTTGTTTACAAAATATTTTCTTTTTATATTTTATACCAAAATAACTACAAGTACGAAACGTTTCTCTTGCATCATCACCTATCCCTTGTGTTATTTTGTGTCCACAGTGTATGTGTTATTTGTGTTTGTTATTATTATACTCTTTTTTTTCTTTTTTCTTCTTTTTTTTTTTTTTTTTTGTGGACGGTGCACTACGTGTCTGTGCATTGTTCGTGACAGATTTAGGTCAGCTGTCAATAAACCATTTCATTATAGTTGTGTTGTTGTTGTTATTTAAAGTTACTATGTCGAGAATATTTTTATTATTTAATAATTTAGAACAGTTAATCCAGTTATCAAGTGTGTACGAATCACACCGTATAGTGCACTGCATTCGTTACACCACTTGGTCAAATTTACAACAAAAAAACCCATTGCACTTCAAAACTGGGTCAATATTAGGTACCTGCTATGAAATATGCGCTAGACACTTTTTGTGCAAATAAACAAGCGATCACTTGACATCTCGTTTTTTACATTGGCGTTGCCATTGGCTTCCACTAAACATCAGCGTCTGCTTTGTTAGATAATGGCGAATTTTGTTTACACTGTTTACTCAGCATCTGACAATAGGCCCTAAATGTGAAATGCGACAGTTCGCGAGTAGGCTGAATTAAAAACGCAGTTTTGTTTTTATTTGAACATAAAATTTGATTTAAAAAAAAAAAAAAAAAAAAAAAAAAAAATACTAATAATAAAAATAATAATAATAATAATAATAAAAAAAAAATATATATATATATATATATATATATATATAATCTGTAACTCAACATAGTACTTTTAAAACACTTTAGGCCCTACTTGTTTGTGAAGGCTAGAAATATTTCCAAAGCTAGACAAGCAGCCAGATTAATGTTTTGGTAATTATATTGATGTAATTATTGTAGATAAATAGGCTATTTATTTCGAATTTCTAAAACATATTTGAATATTTCATTATTTTACTTTTAGCCTACCGGGTACCTTACAATTTAATTGTACTTTTTTCTCCTCTTTTTTTTCTGGGGGGGGGGGGGGGGTACTTCTACGATTTGTCATTCCATGAAGTAAAAAGGTTTTAATGTGAATTTGTGTTTTGTCTGCTAGATGCAGGTCAGCAGTGAAATAAAACAGATTAAAAAAAAAAAAAATTTAGTCATCGGTACAATATTTTAGTGCCTTGTCTCTCTCAAAATTAGTGGGGATAAATCTGAGAGTGAGACGATGATGTTACTTAAAATGTCAACTGAAGGCAAAGAATGATGCTTCCAACACATTTAGAAGTAAACAGAAAAACTATAGCCATGAGTTCTTCAACAAGGGACCTTTAGAGACTTTATCACGATCTTCGTTCCAATATAATAAGCTGTGCAGTGAATGACCCATTATGCTAACAGATTTTTGGCCCCTCAACAGTCATCGAGTGCTTTACCTGTAGTTTCCATTTAACTAAGA
Source organism: Peltospira smaragdina (assembly GCA_032361425.1). NCBI lineage: Eukaryota > Metazoa > Mollusca > Gastropoda > Neomphalida > Peltospiridae > Peltospira > Peltospira smaragdina. The sequence continues at coordinate 9,837 of JAUTBW010077971.1, forward strand.
CTATTGCTATTAACTTGCTTTATAACATTTATTTATTTATTTAAAGAGGTTCTCTTTTTAATTGTTATATTAGCCTTAGAAATACCTTAATGACAAGAAACCACATCTTCCTGTAGGTGTTCGATCTCGGCCAGATCGCACATCAAGCAGACCCATTCACCACTGGGTTTTTTGTTTTGTTTTTACACCTCCAGTGTATGGGAATAATTAGCAATTTTCAAAGTGGGTAAACCCCATTCTAGGGTCTTCACTTCTGTTTTTAAGAGTAGGAAATGACCGTTACAGTCTTAAAACTAATTCAGTAATTGGCCTATCAGTGTCCGTGCTTATAAACCTTAAAGTCTAGACTTTAATGATGACGTCAAATATTTTAACATCATGGGATTGACATTCATATACCATTATCTTAAAGTCTGGACTTTATTAAAGTCTACTTTGAGATTTATAATAGGGTGGCATGCCTCTGGCTTTAAAGGTTTGTAACTGTTCCTGTTTAACAAAGAAAAGAGAGAGAAGGGTTGGGGGGGGGGAGTGAGCGAGAGGAAGAGAAGGAAGGGGTGTGAGGAGAGCAATGTGTTGCCTTTCTAACAGATGATCAGGAAACGAGGACATTTTTTATGTAACAACGCACTCAACACACTGTATTTATTATTACTCAGTTACGAACATAATATCATTA
>JAUTBW010078082.1:0-10514 GCA_032361425.1 Peltospira smaragdina
ATAATAATAATAATAATAATAATAATAATAATAATAATAATAATAATAATAATAATAATAATAATAATAATTAGTTAAAAACCTGTATATGTTTTCCAGAGGAGACCTGGTGCGGTCAGAAGACGTCACCTCACTGCTGAGACCGTTCTGTTCTGACGCGTCTGTTGCTGTACAGCCAAGACTGGATGTGCTACACATTTTAGAAAAGGTTTGTGTTATATTAACTTTGTTACATATGTTACAGTTTAAGGAAATAGGAATGAGGAAAGTAATTTAGTTACACATCTTAGAAAAAGTTTGTGTAAGATTAGCTCATTAAAAATGTGTTACATATCTTAGAAATGGTCTGTGTTGGATAAACACATTTAATTTTTTTTTGCAAATAATAATAATTATTAGAAAAGGTTTGTGAAGTATCTAATTTTGGAAGGTTCAAATTAATTTTATTATTTCCAAATCTTACTTTTAATATTGCAATTGCAATCTATATTACAAAAGTGTACGGAAATCTCACTATTTTACATGTATGTAAAATAAATTACATAAAAGTAAATAAAATGACATTATATAAAGGCTGCTGATTATAAACATTGGAAATATTTGCAGGATTACAATTGCAGTCTTTTTCAGTCATTAAGTTAAATAAATACACACTTATACATGCTCTGTAATTTCTGACCATTCCACATTTTCAATAATAAAAACGTTAGTATACCACAAACCAAGGTTTAAAACCCAAAACCAAACAGCCACCCAACCACCACCATCACTACTACTACCACCCCCACCTGTACCATAGTTAAACATAATTAAAGCTATTAATATTGTGTTTGCTTGTTGCTTGACTAAATAATTGTATATATTTATGCAGTTTAAAAGTTGTGTTTATGTTAGGTCACTGTATAAGTTAATCCACAAATTACTCAAAGTACTTACTGTTATTTCTGTTTCAGAGCCTGGTTCTGTCAGAAGAAGATCGACTGCTGTTGTCTTTCTACCAAACCGATGCCCTTGTGTCTTCAGCATTTCATGACATAAAGGTGCCAAACTACCACAGACATTTTATAGCATATAGAGATTATAAGATTCCATCATATGCGATTATGTAGTATCTAAAATATACATCGTGGTCTCCTTGGGATAAGGCTTACCAAGTTCCATTGTGGTAACTTCCACCGTAATGTGTGTGTTTTTATATGATCGAGTCTTTTTCGCTCTTTCATTCAGCAAATAAACCATTATTTTACATAATCAGACAAAGATAAATGAATAAGCAACTTCATTTTTATTTTTTTATTTGACTATGTTATCATTTTGTTTATATATTGTGTATAATTTATCATTTTGTGTATAATTTATCAATACAAACTAACTAAATAATAACAGTAATTTAAAACTGTGTAATGACCTTGCATTATGCCATCCCATGTAAAACATTTCTTACTAAATAACGTTTATTTTTCATTAGTACCTTATTAAAAGTGGTAGGCATCCACAAAACATTTAGTTTTTAAAATTCAGATTATCAAACATTTTGGTGCTGGTTAAGCTGCATTCACCATCAGTATTAAATATTTCAGTATTGGGTAGCAATCTCAGAAATTTGTGTAGCAAAATGTGATGCAGCACTGAACAAAATGTTTAATAATATTTGAGAATTAATATTTTCTTCTTTGTCCAATTTGAACAGATTTCTGAAAGTGATTTGATGACGGCTGAGAGCAGAGAGAAACTGTTTGACAGACTCCTGTCGTCCTGCTCAAATGTGGACCAGTTTCGGGCTCTTAGTCAGGTGCTCAGCATGTGGCCTCAGCGACCACCTCAAGAGTAAGGCTGAATTTGTTTTATGTGCTATTTCTTCTCTAACTTCAATGCTGCTTTGTTTTACAAATTGTTTTAATGGCTATCATGCGGTATATCACATTGTGTATATCTTGTTACTGTCCTATTGTTGTTATTATTGTTACATCATCATCATCATCATCATCACCATTATTATCACATTGTGACTGTGTGTATACTTTGCTAATTTTGATACATCCTGTTGTTGTTGTCATCATCATCATCAACACCATTATTATCACATTATTGTTGTTTGTATACCTTTTAATCTGTTCTGTTGAAATTATTATTGTGTTTGTTGTTGTTATTGTTATTATTGTGATTATTATTATTATTATTATTGTTATTGTTGTTATAATCATCATCATCATCATCATTATTATTATTATTATAACTTGCTAATTTTGATCTGTCCTAATTTTATTATGATTATTATGATTATTATGATTATGATTATGATTATGATTATTATTATCACCACATTGAGACTATTTACATACCTTGCTAATTTTGATCTGTTCTATTATTGCAGCATAAGCCCTTCAGATGATCCATGGGTGCGGCTCTTTGTTGCCATGGTGAAGACGACCGATGCTCAGATAGTAAAGCTAGTCAACAGAACAGTCGAGGAGATCTGGGAACACAGTGGGCTCAGTCCACAGGTTATATTACATTTCTTGTCCTCTGACCAGTCGTAGCCCTCCTTTCTAACTCCACCCCGTGTTCCACAACTGGTGTAAAAAGGCCATGGTGTGTCCTATCCTGTCTGTTAATTTCTTTCTCACTAGCAGATGCATCTTAATCATATGTCAAATGCCAAATAACCATAAATATAATGTATTGTGTGTGTCATTAAATAAAGCATTTCTCCCTTCCTTTCTCTTTCCATGTCTTTCATGTCCCAGAAAATTAATGTAATTATGCTAAATGCTTTACAATATATGCTTTACAGTTGACAGTATATGTGATTAAATATAATCTTGTTCTATTTCAGCACACGGTGTGTGTGTTTGATGAGATGCTGAAACACGGCCACTATGTGGACGCCGTCAGGTTTATTCTGCTGTCTGGTCACCCTGAGCTCTTCCCTACCGCTGTACAGACCCTGGCAGACTGCCCACAGGTATATCATTTAAACTACAGTCTCTGGTTAAAATGTTTATCTTCATGGTCTATAATTATATTCTTCAATAGCTGTTTACCTATCAAACTGGCTTCAGTGGTGTAGTGGTGTAGGCTGTCAGTAAGGCTGGTAGGTGCTGGGATCATATCTTGGTACTGGCTCTCACCCAGAACGAATTTCTAAGGACAAAGTGGGTAGGTGAAAAGGCCACAAAACCCTCTTCTCTTTCACTAGCTTCTAACAGGGTTACTACTAACTACTAACCTCCTGTCCTGGACAGAAAGCTGAAGCTCCTGAGGTGTGTGGCCAGGACAGATGTGCAATATAACAGCTTGCTCTGAATGGGCACATAAAACAGGTATCCTTAAATCTTCAATTTCTAAATTCACAGTCCATTAACAGCCTTCAATAATTTATTTTATTTTATTTATTTATTTATTATTTTATTTATTTTTTCAAATTAACATGGCTCTGCTACTCTGCTTATGGTCAGTTATTCATAATTTTTTTTTTCCATCTGATACATTTTCATTTAAATTTATTTCAGTTTGACTTGGACGAGAACTTGCTCCAGCTACTCCTGAAGAACAAATTGATTGCATCCCTCGTGCCCACCTGGCTCTACTCACCTGTAATGAGCTTCATTCTCGAGCACCAGGGTCAGGAGCCTCTCCCCTCGCACCTGGAGGTGAAGGGGGTGGCTGCACAGCTGGCTGATGCGGGTTTCCAGGCCGAGGCTGGGTCACTGCTGCTGAGGTCAAGGTCAGGTCATCCACTGCTGCAGACGTTTGGAGCAGCACTGTCGGCGACTCTCGGGAAATGGATGAAATCTTCCTGACATTGTGGATTATTATATAGAAGTTGATAATATGTTGTTTAGTTGTGATCACAGGGAAATGGCTGGTATTTTCCACGACTGTTAATGACATAATGTCACAGATTTTGATAAATATTGTTATTTATTTGTGACCATGTCACAGATGTTGATAAATAGTTATTTATTTATGACCATAGGAGAATGGCTGATAACTTTGTGACATCAGTAATTGTAACATAAATATTGATAAACTATTGCTTAGTTGTGAGCATAGGCAGTAGCGTAACTATTGGGTGATCTGTGAAGCTGTGGTCTCCCCCGACCCCTCTTCACACCGTGTCCCCCATTTGACCTTTGATTATGCACAGTAGATGAAAAACTGCACTGCCCACCCCCACCCAATGAAGGACTTGCCCCCTTTAGCCCCCAAAGGGAAATGGCTCAAATCGTCCTGACATCTGGAGATTGTTGTATTAAAGGGATAAGGTCACAGATTTATTGGACTATATTTGTGTAGATGTTGATAAATTTGTCTAGTTGAGACAATGGCTCAATTTTTATGACGTCTGGAGCTTGCTAATATTGATGTTGTTTAGTTGTGACCACAGGGAAATGGCCAAGATTTTCTTCACATCTGAAGATTGTTATATTGAAGACATAATGTCACAGATTTCTGTTATTTAGTTGTGTCCATACGGAAATGATTCGGATATTCCTGACATTGAAGACTGTTAATATAAAGGTTGATAAACTGTTGTTGTGTCCATAGGAAATGACTCAAATCTTTCTGACATCGTTGATTATTATATAGAGACTGATAAACTGTTGCTTAGTTGTTAATGGGTATTGGTTTTCATTTATGGACTTAAATTGTTATTGTATTTGAAAGATGTAAGATTGTGTGAAATACTATTGTTCTAGAAATTGGTTTGATTTTATTGGTTAAGATACTTGTCAGTTTTGTTTTTGTTTGTATATTTTCTAGTTTTGAGTAATGTAATTTTTTGTCTACTTGTGATCTTGCCAAAGTTTATGATCACACTAATCCTGAATTAAAAACCCTTACGTTTCTGTGTATAAAGAATATACCATAACTAATTTACACATTTGTTTTGGGCGTGTGGTTTGTTTGTGTTGTGGTGGTTGTTTTCTGAATGAAATTTTAATTTTTGTTTGTCATTGGATTTATTTTCTTGTTAATATTATTGTAAACAGAATACTTTTTAAATAAAAAATTGTTTAATGACTGATTCTAAAATAAAAACGAACAAGTTTTTATTTATATGGATGGGGCAGACAGCAAAAACATTGTAAAATGAATTTTTTTGCAGCTAGGTATTTATTTTGTTGTTGTTGTTGTTGTCATGGTTGTGGTGGTGTTGTTGTTATTGTCATGGTTGTGGTGGTGTTTTTTTTTGTTCTACCTCAGCTTGAAGATAATTTGTTTAGTATTGTAAACCAGTTTATCATTTTGACTTTTTAATGGATTCGTGACTCATTTGTGATGTTTTAAACACTGATGCTACCTTAGAAATTATAAAATTGCTACTAAACGTTTGTTAAAGCTTAAAAATAAATTTGGTTGCGAAGTCCCTAATCAAAGGAATAGTTCCTTTAATTTACTATCCGAAACTTTTCTTTCTTTCTCGGTTATTCTTTACTTAATGTGTATGTATCTGCATATATAAATTGTTGGGACAGGTTTTAATATAGGCTAAGCCTTTTAACCACTACCAGTGTTGTAACTTTTTTGTGGTAATAAAATATTGTTTAAACCAAAGTTCCAAAATAATATATTATGTGCAGGGTACATTATGATTAGCCAAAGTTATACTTTAAATTTATTAGCAACCAGCACTAAATGGTTCAGAATTGTGTAGTTTATGAAATTTGTGTCATTAAATATATAGCTGCTAATAAAAATGTGCTGAGTGCATTGTTACATAAAAATATTATTATGTTATGCTAATACAGTTTATAACTATTGTATAGCAGTTACTACAACCGGGTGTAACACGTTTTGTGCTTTCAAGGATTGAACACTGTATTAACTCAGACCATATAATTTTGACACAGAACTTAAGGAATATATAACTGAAAATACAGAATATCCCTGCAATATTCACCAGGCTTTGAAATATAAAAAAATTCTAGTTTTTTCAAATATTTAAACACTTCTTATACGGTCTAAAAACGACAATTATAAATTAATTTATGAATGATTTAGGAGCAGACCATATGTGACAAGGATTCTGAAAACAGGTAAAAACTGTTTTTGTTGTCTGAAGTGAAAATTGTTGATCTTTGTTGTGTACAGGTTTTCTGTTAAAAATGTGAAATCTGGGTCTGCGCTTATAAAACTTTTTTCAGTCTCACTCTCTAATAGTCTGCACTTGGATCCAGTGTTGAGTCGAGAGACTGCCGAGTTTGAGATAGTTTTCGTGCTTATAAATCTGCTTAGTGTCTAAGTAGTTTTATAAGCACGAAAACAATCTCAAACTCATCAGGGTCTAGACTCTATTAGAGACTGAGACTGAAAACGTTTTATAAACATGGGCCCTGATGAACTGCTATCTGCTTTGTTGCCAACGAAACCCAATGTTACAATATTAAACCTATTTATTACATTCTACTGTTTGTTTTTCATTATAGTGAGAATGGTGTAGTAGGCATAACAAACTAAACTAGTGGATGTTGTGTTTTGTTAGTCCAATATCATCCTTTTACAGCCATTGTGTGTTGTTTTCTCATTAAGAATACATATCAAAGGTTACACAATGCAGGACATCCATGAGGCTGTCTCATTCCAATACCATAATTGATGTAACAGGTCTTGGTATGTACTGTCCTGTCTTTGGGATGGCGCATTTAAAAGATCCCTTGCTGCTAACATAATAGCCTATGTGCAGAAACAGATTTCCTAATATGGTTCCTAATCATGTATGGTACCATATAACCATAATAAAATGTGCTGAGTTTTATTAAAAACATTCTTCTCTCTCTCTGTCAGTTCACCACTAGGATTTTTTTAAGTAACAAATTTTCCCGACACCGATATAACTATTAATGTAAATGTTGAGTGGTTATTTAAAAAAAAAAAATGTTATATCTTAACCCCTAAACCCCTCAACAAATACTTGTTTTTGGCTTTTGTTTTCTTTTTCTAATTATAAAACTTAAAAGTACTTGTGTAACTCATAATTCAGATACACAATATCCAGTGTAAACCTGTATATTTTCTAGTCAATATTTTCAATAAAATTTTATATCAATATAGCTAACTTCTCATTTGTCACAGAGGTTAGTTGTTTTTTAATAAAAAGGAAACTGTAAACACTTTAAAAAAAATTTATATCGGTTTATATCTCTTCATAAAGCTTGTAAACTTTTAATAATAAATAAGCTGCACATTAACCATCTGAATTTTGAGACAATATGATAATTGATAAACATTTCGAAAAAGCTTTGCAACCAACTGTTTAATTCATATTATTTTATGACAGCAATAAAAATTGTAATTAAGTAACATTACTTAACACCAAAGTACTCGTAGTGTTAATTTTTTTTATATCTGAGCTGGCTGAAATGTCCTTTTCTAATTAAATATTTTAAATATATATATAGCACTGTATGTTATTGGTCCATAATGCATTGTTTTAGCAGATGGTGTGCAACAGTCGAATGTAATCTGAGGTGTGACGTCAAGGGAGGTAACTATGGATGACAGCGCTCGATGAAGCGTGGATACAGACAAACTTCACGTATGTGGTATCGGTTGAGTAGCCAGCACAGAAAACGTTCCATTCCCAAACCATAGCCACCATGGGGACATGTTCCAAACTTTCTCTGAAAAAAAAAAAAAAAAGTATTTAAAAAAAAAAAAAATAACAATAATAATAATAATAATAATAATTAAAATACTACTACTATTATTACTATTATCACTACTAAAATTATAAACATTTATGAAAACAAATATAAAATAATGGATTACATTTTTTGTATTATTTTTATGAAATGGGTACGAATTATGTGGTACCATATTTTTCTGGTAAAACAAATGTGAAAAGTACAATTAATGTAACGTTTCACATATAAAATTAAGGCAAAATACATAATTAAAAAAAAAAAAAAAAATTACTGTAAAATAATTCCGATACAGACATATGTTTGTTAAACAATCACTGAATGCCGAGTATTGTCTCCAGTGGTAAAGAACCTACCTGGTCAATATACCAGTAATAGGGGTCAGGGTTGATCCCCTCCCTGCGGAAACCCTCTTCCAGTTCATCGACATGCCATATCCTCATGGAACCCCCCACAATCTCCCCTACATTCGGCATCAACACATCAACCTGCAGAAATAAAAAGTTGATAACATGATTAACATACTACAGAGCGTTTTGTCCATGTCTGCAAATGGCTTATTATTATTTTTATTTTTAAAAACGACAATACATGACTGCAAAAATCTGTTGGAATATTCTACTTTATCTAAGGGCATGTTCTAACTAGTCCACTCACACAATTAAACTGCACTGTGTTCCAATGTTCATAATATGAACACTAATTATTTACTAAAATTATTGAATTTCTAGTTAAACATATTAATTCTTGTTACAGAGAGGATTTTTGCAATAATTTATTCACAGAATGGAACTTAACAATAGCTATTATTAATCTTATTATTACTGGCCATAAATCCAGTGATGTAAATACTAAACTGTATATACTGTATAATATTCTCAAAAGGTACGAGACTTTTGTTTGTTTCTCACAAAAACGGACCGCCATTGTAATAGTGCAGGCTACACCTACCGACTCTGTGAGTCTGTCGTCATCTGCACACCGCTGCATGTAGAACGATTTGATCTCTTTGGGAAAGCGACACAGGAGGATCGGTTCGTTAATCATGTCCGTCATCTTCCTTTCTGGGGCCTCGGGGATGTCCTGAAAAAATATTAAAATGTAAGGTGTCATGTAACCTTTGAAACTGTTACTTCAATGTAGTTTTAACGGAACCTCTGGCATGTGCTTATAAACCTTAAAATCAAAAATTAAATACATGATAATGCCATTCACCTAGCATTATGTTAAAGTCTGGAGTTTAATATTAAAGTCTAGACTTTTAAGTTTTATCAATAAGAGGCATGGTTTAATGTTTAGATTGTATATTCTCACTAAGATATTTTATTTATGGTATATGATTTTGGATCTATGGATATATCCATTTGGATAATTAAAAAAAGGAAACCTGCTGCCAACACTTCACTGGATAGTCATTCTGAATACCAGCAAGGGATATTTTTTACATCTACCACTGGACAAATATGATAATACATACCACAGCCTTTGTTAAACTGGTTGTAGAACATTAGATAAAATGATAAATTTATTGTTGATTCATATAAAATAAGTAGATGTCTTCCCAAGAAAAAGTTGAAGTTTTAACAGTTTGTACTGGAATACTTACTTCACCAAATTCATAAAATGTTCCATCATCTTTACGGATATCATTCTCTTTGAGGAAAACAATGGCATCCGAATAGTTCATTCTTTTAAATGGCTTCTTGGGGGCTTGAAATGACTGGAAGAAAACAGGTTAAAATGGTTAATGAATAGAAATAAATTGTAAGCATTACAGAATCAAAACAAAAAATTATTAAAATTAAACTGAAGTAAAAATAATTGTTTAATAAAATAAAAATTGATTAAGAAACTACAAAAACAGTAAGACATTTTGAGAATTAAACTATATAATTTAAATCAATTACTAGCTACACTTACTGTAAAGAGAATATTTTCCTACACTAATATTAATTTTATTGACCATAAATATGTAAAATGCTTTTTCTTGTTTTACATGGGGGAATTAAGTTTGTGTTTTAATTTATATTTCACAATTTTCATGTGAAAAACTTCCCTTTACCAAATATATTATCATCAACGTATAACAAATAATCAAATATAGGAAGTATAATAAAACCGCTTTACTCACAGGGTTGAGGTCTTTGATAATGGCCGATGCGTGGGGACACTTGAGCAGTCTGTCGACCACGTCACAAATGAGATCCTCAATGCGGTTCAGAAAATCGTCAAACGTCAGGAATGCACACTCGGCCTCAATGTGGGTGTATCTGGAGGATAATAAAGAAAACCTTGGATATTTGATAGTACAAGAACACTGATGCCCATAAATAAGCAATGCTATAATTCACAGATGAACCATTTCATTAACTTAGATCCAGGCACTGGTCATGACAAATGCTGTACCTGCTAGTAAACATGATTGTGTGTAGAAAAGAATATGTATTTGCCTAAAATGATCCAGAAAAGAACAATAGATATTTTACCTTTTCTTCACTGGTCATGCTACACACTGCCTAATGGACCAATTTTTTAGCAGTGGTTGAAATGAGAAATAGCTCAAAGTCCAGCAGATGGGACTGATCTGAAAGCCCACCTCATGGTGAGTGAATCATCTACCTCTGAATCAAGTGAACATTTGAAACTTCCAGTCACCAGTTCACCAAAGCCTGTGGGGTGACTTTAACATAAATAGGTAATCGTTACAATCACCAGTTCACCAAAGCCCGCGCGGGTGACTTTAACATAGATAGGTAATCGTTACAGTCACCAGTTCACCAAAGCCCGTGCGGGTGACTTTAACATAGATAGGTAATCGTTACAGTCACCAGTTCACCAAAGCCCGTGCGGGTGACTTTAACATAG
>JAUTBW010078193.1:0-10512 GCA_032361425.1 Peltospira smaragdina
ATTGGCTGAAAGTAGTGTCTTTGATGTCATGGACCAATGGTTAGACGTTGACTTAGTACTAAGTTTCGAACGTAAATTTACACCTTTTTGTGAATAAGGCTCCTGGGCAATATTTGCAGAAATGTTTTTTAAAATGCAGTGGTAGATTATTACTTGACTTGGTTGGTACCCATAGTTGATCATACAGGAAGAATGAGGTCACACTACACAGCTACCATTAAGAGCATTGACTAGGACTTGTTTTATAAAAATAATTATCTTAATTTCTTTTTATTATAACAACCAAAATGTACAACTTTTAATACCTCAGAAATGTGAGGGTACTAATTGTATGTATGTTTACTGCGCTGTCTAATAATCATGTATAATTTCTCCTCGAATAAAATGCATATCAACTCATCAAATCATTGAATAATGGATGTATTAGTACATTTTGAAGAATAAAATTGTTTGATTAACTGAATATGTAGATTAATCAAAATGAAGCTTATTAAGAAATATAGGTCATGATATTTAGTTGAAGCATCCTGCTTACAGAAACCATTAAATGTGTTAATTGTTATTATAGAGAATATGAGTTAGTATGGAGGCATAGCAAAGCATTTAATTCCTTCAACTTTGAAGCAGATTTAATTTGTAATAAAGTTAAGAAAGGAGTAGCAAACCATTATGGCAGAGTAATTAGTTTGGAACTGGTTCTGTGTTGTATTATTTCTGTGTTGTATTATTTATCAACAAATGATATCTAGTATTGCATTGTTAGAACTGTTTTGATGTACACAGATATGCAATCTTACTCTATATTCATATTCACATACTATATTGCTGACTTGTTACTTGGTTATTTGCAATACTTACCAGTATGTGTGTCAGTGTGTTTATATGATAAATACAAAGTGTTAGACATTTTTCAAGTGCTAGTCATTTCTGGGTATGAACTGCAGAAGTTGATAAATAAAAATTTGGTGCTTGTGCCCACTAGTCAGGTGAATATTTGATTGTTGTGCAGTGTGTATGTGGTTTAGCTAAATATGACAGTTACTGATACAGCCAAACACAACTGTATTGAGTTTTGCTTGAAAAATTTGATTAGAAAGATGAAGGGATAAATTTAACACTGAAGTGATGAACGTTTTATTTCCGAATACAATTCTTGTTTTTCATTTTATTAAAATGTTATGTATATGGCAGCTTTTGCTTTCAAATATCAGCTTTAGCATATCAAGTGAGTGTTATTTATAATTCATTGTCAGTTTTTAGGGTACTCTATAGCAGTTAAGTCTAATGCACATGACTGTAAAAAAAAAATTTCTGAAACAGAATTACAACTGTTTAGCACATGTTTCTGTTTTTGAAAAGTATTTTTTATTTTTTTTGCCGTGTGTCTTTGGTGAAAGTGTCCGGTGATCTGCAGTCGACCTGAGATCAGTCACCATGGTTCATCATTAAAATCAGTATAACCAGATATAGTGCGTTGGGTGCATTATTTGACAGTTTAGTCATGTGCACTATATTGTTTCTGATACATACCAGTATTTGTTTTGTTATATTTTCAAAGCATATATCTATTGATCCAAAGATTGAGAATATTGGATGAGATTACACAAACATGTAGAACATACTGGATCTATCTTTTAATATAAGCCTGAATTACACAATTTTGTTTTTGGTGGTATTTTTTCTTAAATTTGATGTACGGTAACATCTTTTAAAGTGCTTTTCAAACCAAAATAACGAGTAACTATCAGATATATAAAGTTGACATTTAAATGCATTTCCTTTTTTATTTAATGCAGTCCATATAAAATTGTAGTTTACCAATAATTAAAGTCGAAGGAAAAACTTTTTATTACAGTAAGTTTCTTATGAAACATACTCAGTTAAATGTGACAGTGTTTGGACATTTTAATTTCAATACACTATAGTGTCAGTAATAGTGGTCGTTTTTAAACTGCTTTGAAATTAGTAGTAGGACCTAATCCTTCAACCTTAGAATGCTAGCAAGTACACGTATGTATGTACGTTTTTTGTTTTGTTTTTCTTAAAAAAAAACAAAAAAACATTAATATTTGTATATGGTGTTTGTGTAAATATTGTCAAGACAAATTTATAATTGTATATATGAAAGGTTGATGGCAAAATCCAAAATGTATAATTGAAATGTATAATGAGTAATTTCATGTCGAATAACTAGAATAGCACACCAATGTGCTTAGATCCATGCTCTATGCTCCATTTTTGATGACATGAGTACCTGACACATTATAGCATATGTTATCTCAGATGTATGCTTAAATCTTGTAGCATGCAGAGGGCTGTCTTTCAGATTACTAGCTGGTCACTTCTGACATTACCCAAAAAAAGAGCTGATAACACTTGCATATTTAATATACCGACCCATATTTTTTTTTACATATTCATTGAAATATATGTATGAATTTTGGAAGTTTGACATGGAATAACCCATATATATGTTAAATTTATTAAAAGGTGTGGAATATATATATGACAGAAAGATGGAAAAACTTGAACAATGATGTATATTTGTAAAATAAATATATAATCTATTATGAATGTTGTAAAATGTTGACTGCAAGGATGCACAAGTGTGTATTGTATACATTCTGTTGTTTTATTTATTTATGGGTGTTTGTTGTGTAAATATTCCAAGGTGTATAGGTGTGGTACACTGTTGTAAACTTTCATTTCATTCCAATCATGGATAGTGTTGTAATGAAAATATATCTTTTTCTACCAGAATGCGTTTGTTTATGAGATATGAAATTAATTAATGTTATACAGATCTAATATATTTGAATTAATCATTTATATTGTAGCTGATGCTAAAAACAATATCAGTTTGTTCTCATATGCATATTTTGTCAATGCCTCGTTACTAAAATCCTTAAGTATATCATACACTTCATTTTGATGTGTGCCAAATGTTGAAGTAAGATAATTTTACTAAGATAACGTATACAGTAATGCACTGTAAGGGACCGGCAATATTAGTTTGTTATATACATACTAATAAAATAGAGAAACAAGCAAATGGGACTTTACGAACAGTTCATTATAAGCGTGTTCGTTATAAGCATACTTTACTGTATATCCATCCTTAAATATTAAATTTTAAGTATATTGTGAAATTATCTCTAATTTATACATACAGATTTAGTCATTTCAAACATTAAGCCTGGTGGGATATTTTTGTTTTTCAATCATTCTGAATCCAAGATTAAAAGCTATGTTTTTATTAAATGTGGAAATTACATTTCTATATGCTTTGGTAACCCAACAATAAAATAACAATTTTGTTAATAAATTAGAAAAATAAATAAAAAGTCTACTGCTAACAGTAACAAGTAGTGTTTCTTATCAAGGAAACAGTTCTAATACATGCCTTGCAAATTTAAAACAAAAATCTAAATTGCATATAACAATTATAAAAGTAAAACTATTTTATATATATGAGATTATCATTCAGTTTCTATGACTGTCATGTGTTCATAGTAATAAATCATGATAAATTACATGGTATTTTTTATGTATGTATATATATATATTTAATGGCTTAGAATGCAGTTTATATTTTCCAGTTGGTAAAACAAAGTATTCTAACTAGAGGTTCTGGTCACATACATTTCTATCATTAATAACAATTCTCATGAAATTACAAACAATAATAAAAGAACCCACTTATTTGTTCACAGCTGCTCTAATTTATATTTAAAGACCACTCTAATCTATAGCAAATACAAATATTTACAATAATAATAATAATAGGAGTATAATGTGGAAGACCGATTCGGGTACATCTCATTGTTTATAAAATTCATGTGGTGACTGAAATCTTGTGGACATAATTTCCAGATCTGCATTCTAAAACTAACAGCACCACTAACAAAGGTTTTCAGTTTTCAAACACTGTCTTTACATGATGTATCTTCCAGTCATTTCAAGTAAAAATTTAAACTGGTACAACAATAACAAAAGTTCATAACAAAAACACTCTCTTTAACAACTGACAGTGTTAAATTTGTACAAAGCACTGGTTGTATACACATCTTGACATTTCTATCGATCATGTTTGTGACAAATTCAGCAATGTCTGCATTTCACAACACAAAGGCTTACCATCATAACTGTGAGTGTTAAAGAAATCATCAACATGACTGCACTTCGCACATCACATTCATCCTAAACAGCCCTAAACAGCAGTGTTAAAAACATTTGTCAATACGACTGCACTTCACACACATTACATTCATCATGTACAATAATATTAAAAACATTTGCCAACATGACTGGACTTCACACACATCACATTCATCCTGTAATGTTAAAAACAATAACCAACACTACTGCACTTCACACAGTTCACAGAACAGCAGTGTTAGTGAAATCAACAATACACGATTTCACTTCACAACACAAACGCTCGTTTCAGCATAATATTCACATGGGATGGGCTAGTTCTATACAGATCTACAACGAGCAGGAATCGCTGGTTGAGCACGTCTGTCGCAGACACCACACACTTGTCAAGCGTGCGCCGTGACATTGGCCACCACTGTAGTGTGGGGCTGTCGTGTTTCCCAGAGACGACGTCAATGAATGTCACATTGTGCGGGGCACGTCGACACATGAGCGGTTTGACTGTGTACAGCACCATGCTGCTGTTGAGACCTGCCCACAGCATGTACAGGCAGTCCGTGTTCACACTGTGGTGGCCTGCCGCTGATGCTGAACACAAACACATACACATCATTATCGGTTATGTGAATCTCATTATTCTACATTATTGGTTATGTGAATTACATATCGGTTATGCAAATCACATTATTCCACATCATTTATATAACTGTTAAATACTGAACACAAACATCATTATAATCTGTACATAAAGCACAACAATGTTTCATTGTAGTAATCTAATTAAAAATTTATATAAACCTCTTTTTTTTCTTTTCTTTTTTTAAACAATATATATTTTTTTTATATATATAATTTCAAAATGTACCCAAATAGTGAAAATCCCCAAGAAATAAATAAGGAGAGTCCAATATGAAGAACAGACCAACTGTTTGGTGTTAGACAAAGTTATTTATAGGATCAGAGGAAGGTGTCCAAACCTGGTTAGTTCTGTACAGCTGCAGTATGACTGTTGTTGGGCTATTTCTCATTCCAGTTAGTGTTCTACAACTGGTGTATCAAAGGCCGTGGTATCCTGTCTGGGATAGTACATATAAAAGATTCCTTGCTGCTAATCAGAAAGAGTAGCCATTAAGTGGTGGCAGCAGGTATCCTCTCTAACTATCTACATGGTCTTTAACCATATGCCTGATGCCATACAACTATATACCAATGTGTTGAGTGTGTTGTTAAATAAACATTTCCTTCCTTCTTATAGGATGAGAATAACTTTGATCTTACCTGTGTTTGTGTGAAATGTTGGAGGGAAGTCTCTCTCAACCTGGTCTGTCTGTGGATCAGACTCCTTTGGGAAGAGTTCAGCATCGTTTTCAGACTCCAGATCCATTCCAATGATTGAAGACTGATCAATGTCAAAACCATCCACCTTAACTCTGTCTTGGTTTCTGAAGGGAAAAACAAACAGCAATTACGGTAACTAATTTAACATAACAAAATCAATCATGAACAGCAAAAATTCAGTCGAAATGGTTTTAAACAACTTACTGAGTTATTATCTTTGGTAAATATGTTGCAC
Organism: Peltospira smaragdina; assembly: GCA_032361425.1. Classification (NCBI taxonomy): domain Eukaryota; kingdom Metazoa; phylum Mollusca; class Gastropoda; order Neomphalida; family Peltospiridae; genus Peltospira; species Peltospira smaragdina. The sequence goes on from JAUTBW010078193.1 coordinate 5,732, forward strand.
TCCAGAGTACTAAATTCTGAATTATTTTACCAGATAGTTCTTAGGACCGTTTCAGCTTATGCTGCTGAAATTGTCTCCTTATGTTATACTGGGAAGGTGGTTACATAATGGCTTCACACACTGGTACCATTTTTATAACAGAGAAGGTTTAACAACAGTTTGGTGGGCAAATGTAAGATTAGTTAGTACCTTCACAGATCTACTTGCTACTTGGGTACTTAGGTTTGAAATACTATAATTCACTGATGCCTGGATTCCACATAAATCACCGACAGCTGACACTAGAGTACTAAAGCTGTCAGTACCTGCTGGTCCACACTGCCACCAGTTTGGCCTGTACAAACAGTGTCCTGTGTTCCCTGTAGGCGAGGTTCCAGACAGCACTGACCCACTGATCACCACTTGGAGTGATCTGAAACACAAACACGAAGAACAAGGGTTCAACAGTCTCGCAAATCTCTAAATCTGATTCATGTCAGAATTCTTTTAAGACTAAAACATCCAAATTTACCTGGATTTATCTGAAAATTCATAACATTTATGAATAATTGATTGGTACAATATTACAAAATAAATTGTAATCAAATTGTTTAGAAATAGCTACTAATTAATATTGGAGAAGACGTAGTGAAAAATATACTAATGTTCATCTTTAAAAACAAATATGGGTTCAGCTGATTATCGCAAAAATGGCCAAATTTTAAACAGCTGACTGTAGGGGGATCAGAAACAAAAAGAGGAACATATGGATAAAGATCTACAGGTGGCTTCAATGATAGAACAAATGTTATCTTAATCTAATTTGATAAATATTTGATAATCCCATTCTAACCTTATACCTGTAGTACACGTAATAAATGTTCGGTAGGGTCAACATTTATGTCAGTATAACATGGTGTGTTCCTGGGTACTCCACCCAGTTAGAGCACAACAAAAACTACTTACTGAAAAAATAAATAAGCTACATCTGTTGTCTGAAATGTTTGATTAAATACAAATGTGTAACATTGTTTCTATGAGTCTGAGACAGAAAGAAGTAATGAACAAGTGATTAACGACACCTCAGCACCAAACATTTGGATAATGGTGTCTAAGGTATTCATTTATATAAGTATAATATATAAATATGTAATAATGATTTATATAAGAATTCAGAAAGTTAAACAACACAAGAGAGAGACCCATCATTGTTATTATTATTTTTTTTTTTATAGACTGTCTCACACAAATGACTGTTTATTTCAGTGCATTTTATTTTCTCCCATGACTGTAAAAACCAAACTGAAAACAATGCTGACTGTACATACTGTAACTGGAGACTTGAGAAGCTCTTGCTTGTCCACTGGCATGGGAGGGTAACTATAGTAACCTCCTGTCCTGAAGGTGATCGACTTCACATTTAACCTCTTTCTCCACAGCCTCACATTCTTCACAACAGTTTCCTTCTCAAAATGATGTGCTCGGTTCGATTTTGCAGGATGGTAGGAGTAGAACTAAACAACCCAAAAAAGGGTAAGAAATGTGTAATGTATTTCAAGTCTGGAAAAAAGGCTAAAACATTTTTAACATGTCTTTGTGAGTTTTAAAAGAATTCCAAAATATTCAATATTATGTGTAGGGTTGTGTGTGTGTGTGTGCGTGCATGCGTGCATGCGTGCGTGCGTGTGCATTCACATGTGTGTGACAGAGAGGAAGAAAGTGAGAGAGAGAGAGAAAGAGATTGATTATCAGTTTTTGAGAATTCCATGAAATAATAATTTTATAAAATATCTACAAATTGACAACTTAAAAATTTCAATAAATTTTAATCATAACTTTCTAAAATGTCTACAAATATTGAACATCATTATGTTATAAGGCATAGACATATATAAATGATCACAATGCTTTAAAAACATTTCATGAATTCTGATCCTAACTTTCTCAGTGTTATGTGCATATTTAATGTGTTGATTAAAACTTGTTCATGAACCCATTAATAACATACGATGTCTGTGACACTTATCAATGACACCTACCTGTGAGATGGCGGTGCTGGTCAGGTAGACATATCGCGGCTGTCTGGAGCTGGTCAGTGAGTGGACATTGGTCACCAGCCTCATGTGTCGACACAGCAGCAGGTCGCCAGGACACAGCGCATCAAACACACTACACTGAGAGAGAGAGAAATGTTTAATTTAATTATGCCCTAACAAATTTCATCTACAGTTATTTGGCGTTAGATATATGATTAAACTATTTTGACAGAAAGAAAACCTGCTGCTGCCACATATGCTACTCCTGATAAGCAGCAAGAGATCTTTTATCTGCACCATCCCACAGACAGAAGACCTCGCTCAGTAGTAATCTATAACCACTTTATTGGTAATCTATACATTTTTACTGGTTAATGATGTCAACTATTTGGATAAAGCATTATATTTATTCTTTATTAAGCATAAATCACATTCTGTAGACATGACAGCAATACCATGACCTTTTTAAAATCAGTTATTAAAGAGGAAGAAAAAGTAAAAACCAACAAAATCAAAGCAACACCAAACAAGAATACATGTATTTGGAAGCTCTAAATGCCAGGAAGGTGTCCAAACCTGGTTAGTTCTGTACAGCTGGAGTACGAATGGACTGCTGCTGGAGCTGTCCATTAGGTGAACCCATCTCCACAGCCACAACCCTCCACTGTCAAAGTGCTGCCTTGCTGAATCAATATTTGAAAATAACGTGATATTAATAATATATATATATATGTGTGTGTGTGTGTGTGTGTGTGTGTGTGTCTGTGTGTGTGTGTATATATATATATATATATGTGTGTGTGTGTGTGTGTGTGTGTGTGTGTATGTGTGTGTGTGTATATATATATATATATATATTCATCTCAGCAATTACACCCACTGATGTAATGACAAAAAAGAAATCTGCAATAAAGTAAACAAAAGTGTCTAAGCTAACTCATAAGACAAAGAGCATATATTTGTCTTTTAGTTTTTATCTTCTGTAAAAGACTTGTTTCTGTTCAATACCATGTAGTATTGTCTGTTGTCATTTACAGTTAAGTGTCAAGATACTTTGACATTACATCATTTATTAACAATTTATAAAAACGATAACTAATTCTATTTGTTTTATTTCTTTAACAAAGGGGTCTAAATGATATTAAAATAATAACTCCAAAATTCAGTTTGTGAAAGCTCACTATGATTTACTTTTAGTTAAAATATTTCTCTTACTCTTGAAGGCTTCTCTTCTGACACAGCTCACGTAGGTCACCAGTCCCGTCACATCACACACAAAGTTATCTGGTAGAGAGCTGAAAACAAAACAGCAGTTATTTAAAATGACAACAACAACAATGCAACCAACAACAACAACAATGCAACCAACAACAACAACAATGCAACCAACAACAACAATGCAACCAACAACAACAACAATGCAACCAACAACAATAATGCAACCAACAACAATAACAACAACAACAATGCAACAAACAACAACAATAATGCAACCAACAACAACAACAACAATGCAACCAACAACAACAATAATGCAACAAACAACAACAATAATAATGCAACCAACAACAACAACAACAATGCAACCAACAACAACAACAATGCAACCAACAACAACAATAATGCAACCAACAACAATAATGCAACCAACAACAACAACAACAACAATAATGCAACCAACAACAATAATAATGCAACCAACGACAATGCAACCAACAACAACAATAATGCAACCAACAACAACAATAATGCAACCAACAACAATAATGCAACCAACAACAACAACAATAATGCAACCAACAACAACAACAATAATGCAACCAACAACAACAATAATAATGCAACCAACAACAACAACAATGCAACCAACAACAACAACAATAATGCAACCAACAACAACAACAATAATGCAACCAACAACAATAATAATGCAACCAACAACAACAATAATAATGCAACCAACAACAACAATAATAATGCAACCAACGACAATGCAACCAACAACAACAACCATGCAACCAACAACAACAATGCTACCAACAACAACAATGCTACCAACAACAACAATGCTACCAACAACAACCATGCAACCAACAACAACAATGCTACCAACAACAACAATGCTACCAACAACAACAACAACAATGCAACCAACAACAACAACAACCATGCAACAACAACAACAACAACAACCATGCATCCAACACCTTCTTGTTAACATTTATATCAGCTTCAGAAACATCTTAATGGCGTACTGGTGGATTACTCCAGTGACAGATCTCAAATTATCACATGTGAGGCAGGTGCTTTCACCACTAGGCTATCAAGGCTATCCTAAACCTTGTCATATCAAGAATATCATAGAAATGCCTTCATTGTCTAACCAATAAGCATGAATAAATATTTAGTCATGTGGACTGAATACAGACATGAGGTGTTAAAACAGCTATAAATAAAAGGATCATATCCCTCCCATCAACACACTCCCAAGTTGACATCCGAACATGAAGGTTGAGAAGTGTTCCGTCTCCCTGCCGCCATCTTTGGCCGCCATGTTGGATACCTTTGTGAGCTAGCAGAGTTTCGTGTCGCCTTTAATGGCGAATGGGCCACTGTTACCCTTGTTTATGGGGTAACAGTAAGCGAAAAGAAGAAGAGGAGGAGGAGGAAGAGGAAAAGTGCGCCAGCGGCGGCACAGGGGCGACCAAAACCGGTTGCTCATCCCGTCTGCATTGCTGCCCTCGGCAATTCCTGTAGAGAAGCAGA
>JAUTBW010078304.1:0-10511 GCA_032361425.1 Peltospira smaragdina
CCCCCCCCCTCTCTCTCTTTTACTTTCTCTCTCTCTCTCTTTCTCTCTCATCTGTGGTCAGTGTGGATGGGAAGCTGTTTCTCGCAGTCTTTCTGTCTCTCTCTTTCTCTTTGTGTGTTAACTAAAATATTTTTATTTTTCAATACGATAGGCTCGTGGCGTGACGAGATGTGGCCGGACAACTGGACAGCGGTCACCGTGGACGGGAAGCTATCTGCACAGTTCGAGCACACCCTGCTGGTGACCGAGTCCGGCTGTGACGTCCTCACTGCCCGGCAGTCGGCCAACGGTCAGCCACACTTCATGGACAACATGTAGCCACAGCAACCAGTTAGAAACAAGCTAGATACACCTAAGGGCCTGTTCTTATAAAGGTCAATAAAGTCTGGACTTTAATGTAACACTATTTGAATGGCGTTTCTATGACGTTAAAGTTTCAATGTCATTAAAATCTAGACTTTTTGGTTTATAAGCATAGGCACTGCAGGTCCCATGCTTATTAACATTGAATTTGGGACTTTCATAAAGTCCAAACTTTAATGTCATGAGAATGCCATTCAAATAACAATATGTTTAAGTCTGGACTTAGCTAAAGTCTAGACTTTGATATATTCAATACTTATTAAAGTCTTAGACTTTTAAGTTTATAGGTACCAGGGCCAGGACTTCATACTGCATCAATTTTTCACAGTATTGAGTACAAGCATAGCATGTCAATCCCACCCCTACACCCAGGGTTTTCAGTGTTGCCTGTATTGTTGTAAATAAGTTGTGGGGTCTGTTGGTTGTATGGTGTAAGAACAGTGTATGATTGTGAGTACACTAGAAACACAATAGTAACCCACATGACCTCACACTGCTTAAAAATTGCTATAGTGTTTGGTTTGGTACGTTATAGTCTTGTATATGATTTGGGCTTAGTTGTAAATGTAAAACCAATACATTTGGTCAACAACAGCAACAAACTTGAAATAATTTAGGTTGTATATTTTTATAAAATGTTTCCTGTTATTAAATTGGTGCAGTGTAAAGCCCTGGAGCCTTGTTCACAAAAAGAGTATGTTATGTTTTAACCATAAATATAAATCTACATCCGATCATTCACTGAGTGTCACGTCTGACGTTTGGGTGTCTCAGTGGCCTAATGGTGAATGTGCCTGCCTGATACACAGTTGATCCGAGATCGATCTCTATCAGGTAGCTACTAAAAGGTTTTTTTATTAAATATATTTCCAATGCCAGTCTAACCATTAAACATAAAATGTGTTGAGTGCATCATTAAATAAAAACTTATTTTTGTTACTCTGACATAACTAGACATAGATTTACCTTTGCATTAACAACTTAATTTGCATTCTTTTGTGAAAAAGGCTTCTGATATTTTAACATTGCCATATTCACTGGTTTTTCAAGTGGGACTTGTGAGTGTAAAAGATTACGAAATTTAGTTAGAGATAAAATTGTCTGCAATATTACATTTATAAAGGTGAAATTCCAGGCGTGAGAATTTTTACACCAGTTGGCATGTTTATGCCCTAGCTTGGTTGGAATTAATAGCTGGAAATAACAGGCAGCTCTAGACCTCAGCCTTTTCTAGTCTGCATACTCCCCAGGTACTTTTGTGCTGGGTGTGATTTAAGTTCCGAGTGGAATGTCATTTACTAAACCCGCCAAGTCTGTTAACCTGCTTAATTTTTGCTTAAACAATCCTATATCCCAGACTTATTTTAGCAGGCATTTTTATTAATCTGTCCGAATATTTTCCAGATACTCATTATATTTTAATTTGTTTCATAAATAACCCAGAATACCAGACTTGTTTTAAATAGTTTCTGTATCAAGTGGACTTCCTAGTTTTTTTCTTCCATTTTCTTCTTTTGTTTTGTTTGTCTTTTTTTTCAAATTACTACATTAGCAGATGATGAAGGGTTTTAAACTGTTTCCATGGACTTAACCATATCATATCAGTTGTTTGACAGCTGTTTTTTTTATTTCTGAGACAAACTTCATATGCATAAAAACAGTTGTAGCTAGAATGTTTAATTTAGGTCAGGTCTGTTATACTCTCCTGCTGCCAGCGATTCATCCTTGTGATTGTCCTGCAGTAACGGTAATAAATAACACTAGAGTTGTGATATGCAAGGCATTAATTTTTTAATGTTCCGAAATTATAGAATTCACAGCCAAAACAGAAATAAGTTAGTGTGTAATTAAACTCATGCTACTATCAGTATGTTTGCTATTTTTGCTGTGTTAAATTAAAAATTATATATTTGCTTATATTATAGAGTAAAATTTAAAGTGGACTTTTAACAAATTAAATTTTTCTCATTTTACCAGCATTATACCATTTGAAAGATTATTTTATTTTCTGTTAATATGGATTCTGTTTGAGGTTTTGTTTTGTCAGTATTCAGAGCTTTGCTTCAGTAAGAACTCTGTATCGGCACACATTAGGATAATCTTACAACTCATTATATTAATAATTGTTGTTGTTGTCAGTTTTAGTATTTTGATATGTCATTCTTTAATATTTCAGTTAAGACAAATGCTGTTATAATAAATATAATGTGAACATTAAAATGTCACCAACAGAATAAATTTCCTTACTGATATGTCATGTACCTGTATCTGCAAAGTATTCATACATTGGGGATATTATTTGTTGTAAAGTTGTGCATAAATAATACTTGTTTACAAAGCAAGAATCTGAAACAAGTAAGATTGCTAGCATTTTACCTTTTTAAAAATGCACAGCAGTTAAAAAGAGAACACTGTTTAATAGACAAAACAATACAATTACTGATTAAGTAAAAAACAAGACAAAATAGAAACCAGAAAATAGAAGCAAAATAAACTGACACTACTATCAGATTGGCTGTGAAAGTATTGTGTTGGTTTAGGTAAATTTATGTATCTTCGCTTTTATTTTCTGTACATACTATTTGTCATGCTTATACTGGAAAAAGACATGTTTAAAATTAGTAATTGTACTGTTTTGTCCTGTTAAACAACATTTAAAAAAAATAACTTCTGCCTGTTTTTTTATATTCTACAAAGCAAGATAAATGTAGCCAGTACGTGAATGTGACCCGGTATAACTCCATTGCAAATATAACGTGCAACTTGTGGAATGAGAGAACAGTGGCTTTAGTTATTTGTGTGTGTGTTGTCGAGAAGGATTCTGTTTGGGGGGGTTTAGGGAGTAGTAGGTTGGGTTATAAAAAATTTAGGGGTGTTCAATTTGTTTTTTTCAAACCATACAAGTAATATCTTGGATTAAGTCCAGTAAAAAGAATGTTAAATAAAAATATGTTAATATTAGTTTGTGTGTGTGTGTGTGTGTGTGTGTGTGGTATTTGAGAGTGTGTGTGCACACACACACACACACATGAGCATGTGTGTCTATATTATTGGGTTGTTTTTCACATGCTAGTTCAACATGTTGAGCATGCAGATACTGGTTTATATGTTGTTACATTGTTGTAAGCAGTAATTAGACATCTGAAATACTTTGGGAAATTATGTTTACTGGTCTATTTGTATTTAAAGGGCACAGTATAGCCCAGTGCTGTCAGAAGTCAGCTGATACCGAGGCAGTCTGCATTCAATTCCCTTCAGGTAGCTGGGTGTTTAATGTAAATATTTTCAGAGTTATATGACAGTTGATAAAATGGAATGAAACCAGGCTCTTCTCATAGAGTGGAGGGTCGTCGGATCAATCCCACTTTGTGTACCTGTTCAGTTATTCCTCATATATAGTGTTTTGTTTGCTGTGAATGATATTGTGGATTTTGTATTAGGATTTTTTATTTTACTATTGTCTGTTTAAAAATATTGATTAATACTAAACAGTACCAGTAATTTGTTTGAAAGTTGAAATGTGTGACAGTCATCTATAAACTATAAACTGAGGATTACTCATTAAGTCACATTTTTTATCGACTGTTTCATAAATGCAGTTGAAATGTAATTTATAAATCGTATTTGGTCAGTGATATAGCTTGTCAGTTTTAAAGATCACTTTGATGTGCTCTGTTCTAACATGAGCTGTCGTGTTTACGCACATACACCATGCTTCATGCTTGTAGAATAATTGTTTTCAGAAATGATAAGCATTTAAATTAACTATAACCTCAGCAGTTTATATGGCATCAACCACAATGCTATAAAATGCATTTTCATCCAAAATGGTGGATACATTAAATGAAATGTGTTGAATGTATTATTACATAAAATATTTTTCTATGACCCAGCACTGCTGACACAGTATTTTTCACAGCATTGGTTCAATTTGGACACACATTACAACACTGAAACAATGAGTTTCATTTAGTAGGTACTGCATAACCATTTACTAAATATGGTAAACATTTATTTAATTTGGTAAATATATACTGAATTTTGTAAATGTTTGTTGAATTTGGTACACATTATCTGAATTTTGTGAACATGACAGCTCTGTTGGATTATGACTACATCATATATTGTCTGGTATCACATTATGTATATAAGTGTATATATGCATAGCAAGTCTGTGATCTCTGCATTTTAAGTAATAGCTTGGAATTAATTCATGGGTGAACTAGGTAAATAATCTCTTAATGAGGGTTTTCTGTATTATTATAAAGGCTCTACAACAATTGTATAATGGTTTTAGCAGATGGAGGTATTAACATTTAGGAAATAAAATATATTTTCACTTTGGATATTCTACCTGTATAACTTCATTTATTGGTTTTTATGGCACCTCGATAGCCTAGTGGTGAACATAATTTATTTATTTTTTAATTTGACGCACTGGATATATTTTATTAATGGTTATAACAGCATCAGAAATTTTTTTTATTATAAAAAAATTTCTAGTGGCTACCTGACAAGGATCGATCTCAGATCAGCTGTATGTCAGGCAGGCGTGATCACCACTAGGGAATCAAGGCACCCATAATCTTTGCAAGACCCAAATGCAGTCAGTGTATCAAAACTGGGTCATAAAAGTTTTAAACATTAGTTGTCATTGATGACCATTTTCACAAGCATGGAGGGACATAAGTGAGAATGTGCTATTTGAATTTAATAACGTCAACCAAAGATTAGATATGGCAAAGGCTTTCACATACCATCAGGTTTAGCTTCTGTGTTAATGGTGACGACTTGCAAGTAAAAAAAAGAAAAAAGCAGTTTATTTGTCTTTCAAAACAGAAGATATTTTAAAAACAGAATAGATGGTAGTTTAAATAAAATTACATTACACAATTGTTGAGAGGCCTCATGTAATAATTTATGTAAATCAATTATAACATCATCTGGTGTTTTGTTGTATGCATATGTTTTCTGAGATATTTGTATTGGAATGATTTCATATTTTATGTTCTACGAATAGGTAATAAATATTTCATTAGGATGACTGTTTTTTCTTTTCACTGTATCATAAGGAACAACACTAGCAATATCATGGAGCACACAAGAGAAAGGAAACTTGCTGCTGTACATATACCTTTTTCAGTTAGCAGCAAGGGATCTTTTAAATGCCCCATCCCATAAACAACATGGCATACACTGTGGCTTATAAAACTTTTGAAACATTGGCTGGAATGAAATATAGCTCACTAGGGACTGAACTGACAACCTCCAGTATCATGAGTGCAGGGTTGTACCCTATTCAAAATCCTGGGGGGGGTGGGGGGGCGGTGAGCTCTATGTCCTTTATTTGGACATAGGTAAGTTATATTTGCTATATTTGCATGCCTCCCATTAAATTAACCTCTTATGTTCGGGAGCAGAATGTAGCTTAGTGCTCCACAGCTAGTATAACAAAGCCCGTAGTATGTTCTATCCTGTTTGGAATAGTGAATATAAAAGATCCCTAGCTGTTTATAAGGAATAGCCCATGTGGTGACAGCATTTTCGTTGTTGTTCTTTTTTCGTTCTTTTTTTGAGCATTCAAATAGTTTAGTAGTGTATAAGTTAGGCAGGTTGTCCCCCTCTCCTTCCAAAAAAGGTTTCCATTTGATTATAAAAATTACCCTTGTACAGTTTGACATCAAATAGTGATAAATAAAATGAAATACCTTGTTACTTTCAGAATTCCCCATTTCTATATGGGCTTGGACTGGTCTACTTCCACTATAATGCCTACAACTGGTAAGTACCATAGATGTTTTTCTTTTCAGTTTACAACTACTACTTAAATAGTATGTATCTGATCTTTTATCTATTGGGACCAGTTTCAAGTTAGTGCTACAAAAACTCCAGAAATTATGTCCAGTGTTTAGGACTTAACATAATTTCTTATGAAGAAATTCTTAAAGCCATAACCCTCTCATTCAAGTCTTGTTAACACAGTCTCTGGACTGGGTGGACATACTGCTTTAGAGTCAATGCTGTAATAAGATATCCCATTCTTCTCCTATCCAAAACCCTTTCTTTTTTTCCTGTCATGAACAAAGGGATTGGTCATGCCAGACTTCATGCCCATGACAGGCATACACTACAACAGGTTCTGATTGTGCATGTTAAATGTTTTCAGTCATTCAGTCTTTTCAGCAGTAACATCATATTTGGCTGATCTTCCTGGCAAAATAAACCATTGATTGTTTGAAAACTTTTTTTTATAAAACAAATGGCATGAAAGGGTGCATAGTTACAACTTTTTTGGATATTTATTAAAATATTTGTTAATTTTTTATTTTTTTTTTAAAATGTTTGTATCTGAATTGCTACAAATTTTCAACCTTGTTTTTGTTTAAATATTGCATTTTATACCAGTTAGAAACATTTAAAATTGTGCTAAAAGCAGTGTAGTTATTTACTTACTTTCATTAGTATCTAGTTGCCAGGTTCAAAACTGCCAGTTGCCTGGTGTACAGATGCAAATTCCCATCTGGGCGACTCAAATATTGATAATTAATAGCGTTAGCCACCCAAATGTTTCGATTTGGGTCACCTTGTTTCTATAACGTAATATTAACAATTGTATATCGCATTTTGAATGGAAATCTTTCCAGAACTTTCTGAATGCTGTCTGTGTGGAAATGACTATGTTTTAGCAAATATTATTTCATGTTTGGGCCACCTGAAACATGTTTGAGCCACTGAATATAGTAGCCCAAATATTTAATTTTGGGCCACCAGTGCTTTGGACAAATTGCATGCCCTATAAATCTCAGGTAATTTACTAATTATGTATCATTCTTGTACATACATTGTTAATCCTAAATTTTACGTAAACAACTTTGTTGTTTGGTTCACAATTTTGCAATTTCTGTTCACAATATGGTTGAATTTATCATCAAATTATGTGTTTCAGTCAGCCATCAGCTCTTCAAAGTGATGACGGCTTTTTTTTCAATGCCGTAGTCAGAGAATTAAAGTTTACAAGAAATTTGTTTTTAGAAGACAGATTTTGTTTTAGAAACAGCTTATGTTGATTCATTTTGTTAGCAACTAGCTTCAAGAATTTGTCACAGTTTTACCGATGTTTAAAATTGAAGAAACACAGGAAATGTCCATATGTGAAGATTTATTTTAGTGTTGTCATGCACATGGCAAGTGAATATGACAGAATAACAACTTACTACAAGATCTAACTACCAGTGTTAAAATGAACAGTGAAGAAAAGAACGAAATATATTATTTAATGGGCATAGAGTATCTTTGTTATGTTCCCATATTAATTGAAGGTTCAGGCATGCCTACCACAAGGCTAAAGACCGACTTTGCCAGATGAGGGTCCTGGTGTTACAGGGATTATTTAATACACACTCCATACATTTTTTTTAGATCATCAGGTGTATGGTTAAGAAATTAAACATGCTGCCACTAATTCATGCCCCTCATTAGTAGCATGGACCATCCTACAGACAGGATAGCACTTATCATGGCCATTGTTAACTATTATTATGGCACACTGGCTGGTATAAGATATAGCTCAATGCTATTACAAAATCGGATTACAGAGTATTGATTAAATGAAAATACCCATAGGAAAGGATATATCAAAGAATCAGCCTGCTGTCATGTGTTTTTGTAAGCCAATGATAAAAGTAATGTCTGTTTAAAACCACAAGTTTTAAAATATTAATGTTTCATCACCATTAAAAAGCAGATAGCAGCACAGACTCAGACATCAACAATTTGCAATAGTGGATTTGTCCCATGTATTGATGATAAAACCAAAGCATGAAACTTCCAAGCATAAAAGCCCAGATGTTGGTAATTAATTGTTTGTTACATCATATAAACAATTTACGAATGTGGCACTGTTAGGCGTGATAGGGTAATTAGTAACTTGATTGGCTGAAGATTAAGTGTCTGCATAGGGCCTATTGTCTATGTGAAATATACCATCATATTTTTATTGTATATATTATGGTCATCAAAATGTGAAGTCTCATTTCCAGTGTAGTAAATATAGATGTATATTTTTCATTCTGTTTTGTACCCACATGTAGGCTTGTTCTGCCGATCCCTCATTGATAAAATTGGCACTGTAAATATTTCATGAAGTGTATCCAGGATATTGAACATGTCTTTGTTTGAGAATTGGAGCTGTAATATTGTATATAAAGTGCATTTCAAGTATCATTATTAAATTTCTATGCAGTTTTCCCTACTCATTTTAGTTTTTCTGTTTGTTTTGGTTTTTGTTTTGTATTTTTGTGTGTTTTTTTCTGTTGCTAGTTTAGAGGCCTGTATACTGTTATAGATTTAAGAAAGAAAAACATGTTAATTAATGATGCATTCAGTGCATAGGCATGTGGTTATGGATCATTCTGGAGAAAGAATGTCTACTGCCACTGAGTGGGTTTATCTTTCTAATTAGCAGCAAGGGATCTTTTATATTTACTATCCCACATCAGTATAACAAATACCATTGCCCCTGACATACCAGTTGTTGAGCACTGGCTAGAATGAGAAATAGTTCAATTGGTTCAACATTTGGAATCGACCCAATGACCATGAGTGAATATTCTACTTCTCAGCTACTCCCATTGTCTTTATCCTTATATATTCCAGTCAGTCCATATTCAACTGCTAATTTGATAATAAGTTTCTTTAAACACATACAGTCATAGAATCTTGACCTGTTTAATGACCACAGTAATTTTTTGAAAATATGTGCATTTGTCTCTAAATTTGCTTTATATAACCATTTACATATATTTTATTTTTCAAAAAATTAATTTACTGTGATGTGACATCAGGATTTAGATAAATTAACTCCTGTAAATATGTGACTTGATTTTTAAAAAACTATTATTATTGTTCTTGTTGCTGTTCTGGGTGTTTGTTTTGGGTGTTTGTTTGTTTGTTTGTTTGTCTGCGTTTAGTGGGGTTTTCAAAAAGGTAAATTTATACTGTATTTATATTTTAAAGATACATTCTGTTTTTCATAATATAGACATTATATATACACATACGCACATACACACACACACCCCACACCCAGAACAAAGCAAAACATACACACACATACACACACACACACTACACACACACTACACACGCACTACACACACACACATACTATACACACACACTACACACTACACACACTACACACTACACACACACACACACACACACACACACATACACAATCCCCTCTACACTGACTGTTTATAGTATATCTGCATAAAATACAGGATGTGACACATGGAAAACATATACAACAAAAGCAGGAAGTACTGATGACATTTTTGGGCTGCCAATCTCCACCCCCACACACAACAAACCCATCCCCAGCCTCATTGGCTGTCAAAGCAGCTTGACCAGCCAGCCATGCACTGGGCATGCTCCATGACCTCTGCTTTATATGGAAACTTGACCCCTCCAGTGAGCTCTGACTTGGCCTGTTTGGTTACCACAGTGAAAGTGTCTGTGCATGTTTTGCACATGTCTTGTGCTGACTAAAGCAAAACAAAGAAATTCAAGGGATACACTCCGGATTTACTGTGTGTTCATCAACTATCCAGTGTAGTCAGGTAAGATTTGGACTTCATTAGAGCTGAAACAAAAATCTATACACGGCTGTACTATAAGCATAGAAACAGGACACTGACCCAATGAACTTTACATTGAACCAAGGGACAAAGGCTGGCTATTTATAGGCTCGGCTATTGCAAAAGCTCTTGCTGTTTGCTGTTACACAAAGTCAGACACTTTTTTCTTTTCCTTTTTGTTCTTTCCTTTCAGTGGCTAATATCATTTTGCACATGCTGCCTTTGTGAGATGTGTCTTTGTGCTGTGGCAGATAATTAGAGCGGGGGGGTGTAAAGCTCATCCAGACAAGCTTGCTGGCTGATGAGATGGGCAGACCACATGCTTCTGAGTGTGTGTGTGTGTGTGGAGGGCATGTGGTCCAGCATGGCATGCATGTTCAGTTATACAGTAGGAAATAACACTGCCTTAGCTCATTCTACATTCCACTTATATAAACTTGTTTTACGTGCACATTCAGAGCAAGCTGTTATAGCGCACGTCTGTCCTGGCCACACAGTTCAGGAACC
>JAUTBW010078415.1:0-10509 GCA_032361425.1 Peltospira smaragdina
GTAGTAGTAGTAGTAGTAGTAGTAGTAGTAGTAGTAGTAGTAGTAGTAGTAGTAGTAAAATTGACGCACTCATCACATTTTTATTAACGGTTATGCTTTCTTTTCTTTTTAAACCTGTTGGCACACTGACAGGAATCGATCTCAGATCGACAGTGTGTCAGGCGGGCGTTTTCACCATAGGCATAAAAAGGTATAGGCCTAATATAGCTGCCATGGGATAAGTTTGATAGCTCTCTAGTCTTGAAAATCACCAGACAATGAATTAGAAGCGTTATCAATCAATGTTTGTAAAAAATATCAGAGTAGCGCTGACTCTTAATTGACAGGTCGTTAATTAAAGTAGAGACTTTTACTTAATGCTTGGCAGACGTCAGATTGTCAATTAAGTTAATTTATTACGCATGAAACGTAAAGGGATTACCGAATTTAATTTGTAGGCCCTATATAGGCTACTGTTTTAAAATGTATAACTGTAAATTAAATGTGTTGAATGCGTCGTTAAGAAAAGATCTTCGTCCTTTGTTTCTTTCTTCTGTTTATATTTAACAGTCGTTAAATAGATCAAGACTTAGTCTTTCATTCATTTTTGCGGGTTTGTTTATTTATTTTGTTGTTGTTTTTAGCGGTTTAGTTTTTTGTTTGTTTGTTTGTGGCTTTTTCGTTAGTTTTGTTTTACTCCCAAATACAGAATCAGTAGTTAGCAAAGCATACATTGCGGGGTAGGGGGTGGGGAGGTTAATTTTATCGATTTAGTTGTGAAATAAATAAATCATGGTTATGGAACATCTATCCAATGATCCATTAAAATATATCTCTGCTGGAAGAAGAGGCACAACCACGAAGAAGAAGAAGAAGAAGAAGAAGAAGAAGAAGAAGAAGAAATTCATCCGAAGATCAATATGACAGTTGAAACACCCTATTACGTTTAATTGGATTCTTCCAGAGTGTGGTAGCCTGGTAGGCATGTGTAGTGACATCTGTCATTCCAAGAACTTCGATAAAATATTGAGGTATTTCTTGTATTCTGGTTGTGTTTCGGTCGCAGTTTCCATCCACATTTCTGGTTATAAAATTGCTATGACTGTCATTACATTTTTATAATATTAAATGTGGTTTTATATTGATTAAGTACTGGTGTATTCCACTGCTTTCCCACAATTCGTCATGCTACCGGAAAATAACGAAAGTCTTCTGTTGTTATTACACATATTATATACATTAAATATGAAGCAGATGATTAAAATGTATTCTTTTCCATAACCTTCGTTGTAGTTATTAAGACATTAAAATACGCTTAGGCCTATGTTTTAATTAACTGCTACTGTGTAAAATATCCCAGTAGTTGTAGACATCCCTTTACCATGGCAGAGTCTACTTGCAGATACATTAACCAATGAGTTTCACTTATGCGATCACGTGATAGATATGGGGTATAAATTTGCGATCCGAAGTACATTCGTCCTCTTTTCCGACAAATGTTAATGTGTGTATGTTGTAAAGATGTCGATTGTAAATGGAATGACCAACAACGGTGATCACTACAGAGAAATCAATCACCATTATGCCGAAGAGTGCAGCCAAGACGATGTGGGTTCCTTCCTTTTCACATCAGAATCCGTAGGGGAAGGCCACCCAGGTAAAATAGCTGCCGATCGAATCGAATCGGCGAAGTTATCGTGATGTAACATTCACATTGTAAGCTAATATTGTGACCATGTTGCATCACAATTGTTTCAAAACATGACAACTACTCAGTAATGATCACTGCTGGTTTTTTACATGTGAACTGTATTAATATAGACATGGTGTGATCTGATTAGATATTTCAGTCACATTGGATTGATAGTAGTGGATATGATTAAGACAATTTGTTTTAAATTCAAAACGAATAAACAAAAATACACAAAAACAATTATAAAACCACAACAAGATGAACAGCATAGGTAGGGCACTGGAGTCGAGATTGAAGTGGTACTAACTTTGATCTGTCATCATCATTGGTTTGATGTTTATTATCAAAACGACTTGATTGGAATCGTAATAAATAGTGGATCACATGACTGCTATGAACTAAAGGACAGGTAGTTACCAGTGATGGGCATTTCATTTATTTAACACCCCGTAATAGTAAAAAACAGTATATTTTCATTGGATCATTGGCTGAAAGTATGCCTCTGATATCGGACTAATGGTAAGATGTTCATTTAAGATAGTGCTCCAAACGTAAATCTACACTTAGTATGAATGAGACCTCTGGTTGTGGTATGATAGGTTGATTGATCCTACATGATGGACCTATTTGGCCTTATTCTAGCCAGTGCTCCACAACTTGTGTAACAAAGGCTGTGGGATGGTGTATGTAAAACGTCCTGCTGCTCACAGAAAAAATATTGTGAGGTGGAAACTGGTTTCATTTCTCCCACAAAAATTTGTCCAAAGCTATATATCAGTCACCAAATGTGACCAAATAATCATCTGGGTAACTGAAATATTGATAATTAATACCATTAGTCGCCCAAAACTATTGATTTGGGCTACCTTTGCCCTAGTTAATCAATATGACATCTCCAGTCCATTATTTAACATTTGGACATTCTTGGTACCTCCAACGTTCATCCGTCAATGCCATCTTGCTATATAGCACTGTTCCAATCAAATTTTAATCAGAACCGCTCAAGTCTTTCAGTTGCTAATTTGGGGCCAAATGTAATGTCTACAATAAAATTAAAAAGTCCACTTACTACATAAAATGAACATATTCCATGATCATAAAACCATAAATATTCATGTGTGCAAAACAAATGTCAAGGTCATGTGTTTTCATGGCTCGAAGTTTGAAACTTGTTTAATTACAGCATGTTGTTTTGCACACACGTTTATTTGTGGTTGCATAATGATGGGATACATTTACTGTAGATCAGATATATCATAAAGGCTATGGTACATGTTATCCTGTCTGGAATAGTTCTTATCAGGAGTAGACCAGGGAGCGGGACATAACTCAGTGGTAAGCATATTCCCTCGTTGGATTGACCAGTTGGGATATATTCCCAGTCAAGCCAGTACCCCACAACTGGTATATCAATGCCTTGGTATGTGCTATCCTGTCTATAGGATAGTGCATATAAAAGATCCTTTGCTGCTTATCAGAGTAGCCCATGAAGTGGTGGCAGCATGTTTCTTCTCTAACTATCTGCATGGTCCTTAATCATAAGTTTTGACGCCATATAATCGTACACCAATGTTTTGAGTGCATCGTTAAATAAACATTTCCTTACCTTTGACCCTTTGATGCCAGATAACCATAAAATAATTATTAAATAAAACATTTCTCTATCTAATATTAGTAATTTGTGTTTCTGCGTTGGGCACATTATTTGCCATGGGAAAAAAATCTGCTCAGTCTTGAACCTTGTCCTTTATTTGCAGACAAGATCTGCGACCAGATCAGCGATGCTATCTTAGACGCACATCTGAAACAGGACCCCAATGCTAAGGTAGCATGCGAGACTGTCGCCAAGACCGGCATGATCCTGGTGGCTGGTGAGATCAGTTCGCGGGCCAACGTGGACTACCAGAAGGTGATCCGCGACACAATCAAGCAGATCGGCTACGATGACTCGTCCAAGGGTTTCGACTACAAGACGTGCAACGTCCTCATCGCACTAGAAGAGCAGAGCGTTGACATTGCCGCCGGGGTGCACGTTGACCGCAACGAGGAGGACATTGGGGCTGGGGATCAGGTACACAGCACACAGAGTTAATAGCTTAAAACACCAGGGTTAAAATGTTTGAATCTCCTAATCAGTTTTGAGTCGGGATCAATGAGATATTGGAGAAAATATTTAAAAGATTGGTTTTTTAAATGAGTCGGGATCAAGATGCACCTCTGTAAATAATTTATATTTTGTGGATTCTCGTGGACAGATTGTACATTAATCCTGAACTACTATTACACCTTGTTCTAGAACAGTAAAACCCCCAAAGACTTTCTGAAAGGTTGACTGATAAAAATCAAGAGTATTTGTGAATGATGTTTTGAAATGTCCTCATTCAGTCATCGTGTGAAAGCCAGAAGGTTTTAAGTGACGGATACTACCAAAAACGTAGCTGCAGCTCTAATAACGGCAAAAGTAGATCATATATAGTCATAACTGTATTACTGACATGTTCAGAAATCAGTTTTCCTTCATTTAATTCGTTTTTATAAAAATACTACATGCACACTTCAGACCTTTGGCTCTCACACAATGCAATTTCACATAACCTTCAGGTCAACTAGTACTCATTGTTGTACATGTTGCAGTATTTACCTTAATCATTCATAAATAACATCTGTCTGCATCAATGTTGATGTAATGTATTTCTGATGTTAAACATTTAATTATGTGACTCATATTTGAGTGCATGACTCCCAAATAAAACCTTGCGTGTCATTACTGTTATTTTCCAAATGCTATGTAGAACCCAGAGTACTCAATATTGGAGTAAAAAATTAATGATATTAAAATTCAGTATTTTAGGGGATGTAATTTTCAAGTAAAATTTTCAAGTAAAATAGAGAAACTTTGCTGATTAAAACAACAGCATTAGAAAATTTAAAACTTGTTAGAGAGTCTGAAGTAAAAAGCGAAGATGCTGTATATTTAAAATTTTATTTTCTCTGTATTTGTGCTATATAATTTCAGCATGCCATTTGTTACGAAACTATTGAGTCTTTTCATACCCAGAGATGTAAAATGTTTCATGTAGTATTCTCTAAGCTGTGCATTGTCGGTTGTACAACAAAGAGGTACAAGTGATGTATATAGTTTACAAATGATAACAAATAAAGATTGACAACAGTAGTAATAAAGTGAGCTTTTTAATTCGGGAGCCCTTATTTTGCAGTAGTGAAACATGCATAAAAATCTAATTGTTGCTGTTGTCGACAGGGTCTGATGTTCGGCTATGCGACTGATGAGACGGAGGAGTGCATGCCGCTGACGGTAGTCTTGTCTCACCAGCTCAACGCAAAGATCGCCCAGCTCCGGCGCAGTGGGGACCTGCCCTGGGCCAGACCAGACTCAAAAACACAGGCAAGTCGATCTTAATCCATCACTGTATTGCGGTATAATAAGACTGTTTACTGAAATAATTTAGAGTGAATATTGGCAGTGGTATGGCAAATAGTGCACTTCATATTGGTGAATATGAGGTTACAAGTTTTGTAATTTTTAAATGTAGTAATGTAGTTCTAGTTGCACTTGATTCACCAGTTGAACTTTTACTCCCTATTACCCTGAAATCCTAATCAGCTTTTGGTGTCATTGTGGGCATGCCTAATCCTTCAGTGGACATGGGCATGTAATTGTCCACAATGCTGTAAACTATCAATCCTGGAAGTATTTCTAATCAAGATGTTGTCATTCACCAACATAAACTATAATAACGATCATATGCTGATAAAATCATTAATAAAGATGTATTGGATGTCGTATTTTAACGAAAATTTCTAATTAAATAGTTGTTCCATTATATGCATTAATAAAAATGTATTGAGTCTTTTATTAATTTTTATTATTATTTTTTTAAATATTTCCAGATTCTGATAAAAACATTAATACCATTAATAATGTGCCGAGTATGTTTTTAATTTTAATTTTAATTTGAAATTTGTTTCATCCTTTCATTAGTTACAGTAAACTTGTTTCCTTGCTGATTGTTAGTGTGTCACGTCTATGCTTCATCAACTAACGTCTCTCACTCTTGTGTTACTCAGGTGACCGTGGAGTACCGATACATGAAGGGCGCGGCGATCCCGCAGCGCGTGCACACGGTTGTGGTGTCAATCCAGCACGACGAGGTGGTCACGCTGCAGCAGTTGCGCGCAGATCTGATGGAGAAGGTCGTCAAGGCTGTCATTCCCCAGCAGTACCTGGACGAGCGCACCATCTTCCACCTGCAGCCTTCAGGCAAGTTCGTCATCGGCGGGCCTCAGGTATGCTACCAAAGAATGGCACACACTTGGCGGGTTAAAAATCTGCATGTAACTGTGCGCATGCTTATAAACGTTAGTCTTAATTTAAACGTCGAAACTTCCAATGTGGGAATGCCATTCAAATGGCATTAGGCAAAAGTCTGGATATTATTGAAGTCTGCACTTTAATGTTTATAAGCACAAAGCCAAATTCACATTGGGGTTCTTGCAAAAGTTAAACATCAAATCCATCCATGTAAATTTGCATGATTTTTCCAAATCAACAATCATTTTGTGAAATATTACCAAATAAATCATGATTTAGTGGTTCTCGAGACTAATCACTAATAAAAAATGTTGAGATTTGTTTTAACCATAGTGATAAATATGTGTTAAATTCAGATTCAGTGGGTTTTTTCATTAAAATAGCAAAACCTTTACTTTGCTGGGTGGCTTATGGTATTTTTATGCAATGATTTTAAGAATGTTACAAGGTGAAGATATTATAGGTTGTCACTGATAGCAGCAGAAAATTCTAGTCAGCTAGGAGAGAGGTAGAGCCTTCGGTTATGGTGCTGTGGGCCATGTTTTGTTCCATCCAGTTCTTTACAGTTGGTTTAACAAAGGCTGTGGTGTGTGCTATTTTGACAGTAATTTTTTTTTTTTTTTTTTTGACAAATTAAAATCTTTCCAAACCACATGCTTAATTAAATGTATATACATTTTATTTAAAAAAATTGCAGTTTAGTAAGGAAATGCTTAAATATGTGTCCATTTAAACAAATCTTTGTCAGTGCATGCACTTTTGGTATATTCATTTTATTATTTAAAAAAAAAAAAAAAAAAAAAAAAAAAAAAAACCCTACACGTGGTGAACTGGTTTTGTTACAGGGTGATGCTGGTTTGACTGGCAGGAAGATCATCGTTGATACGTATGGTGGGTGGGGTGCACATGGAGGGGGAGCGTTCTCTGGCAAGGACTTCTCGAAAGTGGACCGATCGGCAGCGTACGCCGCGCGCTGGGTGGCCAAGTCACTCGTGAAGGCCAAGCTGTGTAAACGAGTCCTTGTTCAGGTGAGAGTGCCTTGTTAGCTAGTGGTGTATGCACCGGCCTGTCACATGGTCGATCTAAGATCGATTACTGTCAGGTAGCCACTAGGATTTTTCAAATTTAATTATTTCCGACGCCAATACCATTAATAAGTGTTCAGTGCATCGTTAAATTTTAAAAAAAAAATATTGTTAGGCGAGTTCTGTTACTCTGGGGCCTTGTTCACAAACGAGTGTAAAGTTGCGCTTCACACGTAACATAACTTTTTCGTCGACCATTGGCTGAAAGTAGCATCTCTGATGATGTGAACGAATGGTTAGATATAGACTTTGTACTATGTTTTGAACATAAATTTACGCCCTTTTGTGAATAAGGTCCCTGGTCACCTACACAGTCAGATGCAGGGATTGGAGCAGATTAGTGCACCTGATGCCACTACAGCTTAGTAGTGAAAGCACCAACCTGACATTTAGTCATTGAGATCATTTCCTGTCAGTGAGCCACTATGTGTTTTTCTAATTACAATGAAAAAACTGATTTTCAAACAAAAAATTGTAGTACCAGTTAAATTTTATCATCAAATGAGTATTGACATAATTCAGAATTGTATAGCAATCTGTTTAAGTATATAAACTGTTCAGATGGGGCATAGGGTTGAAAGCATGCAGTGAATATTTTTCTGCTTTGAAAAAGTGGAATGAGCACATTCTAACTAGGGCGCCTAGATAGCCTAGAGGTAACTGCCCACCTGTCACAGTCGATTAGGTAGCCTCTAGGGTTCATTGTAATTAAAATATCTGACGTCGATATATCCATTAATAAAGGTGTGTTGAGTGAATTTTTAATTTTTTTTACTTTCTAACTTATTAGGCTCTCCATGAAAAAATAAATTAAAATTTTGTTTGAAAAAAACACTTCAGTTGAAATTAAAATCACTAATGTCTGGTTTCATCATCAGTTGGACCCTATAGAAAAACTAAAATCGTAACAATCTTTGAAATTTTAAGACAATTTTCTTTAACAATCATCTTTGTTTGTTCAGGTGTCCTATGCTATTGGAATTGCCGAACCTCTGTCCATCACCGTATTCAGTTATGGAACATCATCAAAATCAGAACACGAACTGCTTCAAATTGTTAAAAACAATTTTGATCTTCGACCAGGGAAGATAGTAAGGTATGTTTAACCACTATTTAATATTGCTTTAATAAATCAGTTGGGGGAGAAAGTGGAGAATTGTATTAGCTATTAAGTGTTGTATATGTTATTATTTATGTGAAATTAGTCAGACCACACTTCTTTGTTGAGTAAATTTATAATGAAGATATTTTGTAGTGACAGAATGCCATAATTTCTAGATAGATAACTAATTGAAAATGGAAAATGGTGATTTTGATCAGAATGCATGAATGATTTTGGTGGACAGAATGCATGAATGACCACACTACCAAACATGAAATTCAAATGCAATGTGATTAATATTGACTGACACTGTTTCTAACTGGTTTAAAATAATCAAGAGTACTGGTAAATACTAAATTAATTAATAACTTTTTTTTAATGGTAATTGTTATTAGGTTTGGATTTTTAAGTTATTAAATAGGCAAGTTGCCCAAGTGTTCTTTATCAAAAAGTGTTCTTTATCAAAAAGAAAGCCAAATTCTGGGCCAATAATATAGGATTTAAAATATGACTTAGTTTATTTTTTTTAAAGTGACTTCACTTATTACTACTCTTAACAGCTATTGTCAACTTAGGTGAATAAAATTATTTTATGAGTTAATATTAGTGCTTGATGATGAGTATTATTCAGTGTTGTCACCATGTGTGTTTTGCAGTGATTTGGATCTGAGAAGACCAATCTACCAGAAAACCGCCTGCTATGGACACTTCGGTCGGCCGGAGTTTGCCTGGGAGGTGCCCAAGAAGTTAAATTATTAATGTACACGCTCATGTTGTATATGGGACATGAATTTTTAATGTTAATGTTGATAATGAATTTTTACTTTTTTTAATTGTTTTTTTTCCCATGATTGTGATTTGAAGAGAAACTTGTGGCAGAGTATTGTGGATTTTCGGGATTTTTTCTCGGTTGGCCACAGTAATTGGAAGGATACCCCGACGCTGATGTTACTCTTTCTACCAATCGAAGCATCTTAATGGGGTCTGCAGTCCTGTCACTTTGTTTCCAGGGCAACACCAGTCTCGGTTTCCGCCTTCCAGTTATTGCAAATGTGCAATTTCCTTAACTTTTTATATGCACAGTCGTTTTCCTGTGCACATTTGTCTTGTGTTTATGAAAATTTCAAGGAAAAGAGCACTCTTTATAAACACTCGGGCCTTCATCCACCTTACTCTGTTGCATCCTATTTTGCATATCTATAATAATGTTATAATTTTACCTATGTATTTCATGTTGTTCATGATGAAATAAAACGAAAATTGCATAAGTTATATGGTTTTATATATATATACTTGGTGCTGAACTTTGAAAACATTGGGGTTCCCATAGATAGAGATGAAGTTCTTCATTTGTCAACAGTGTTTGAGGATCCAAAGTTCAGCTTTCTTTATTGTAGGTTTTGTATTTGACCTGAGGTCTGTGTATGTAAAAGCTATAAAGTAGATGTTAAATCTTGGGGTAAAATGCATAATTACAGTGACTGGAAAACATTATCGTGTCCACATACTACCAAAGTTTCAGACACGCATACATGCGGACACAACCTCTGGCATGGCCAGTGATTGTGTTCGTAGCAGGGGAATAATTACAATATGTCTGTTCAAATACCTCAGTTTACTTCTTGGACATAAAAAGAATTATGTATGTACTGCTTTTTTCAGGTGACTGTTTTGTCTGCAAAATCATGATAGAATTCTAGTGTGAATTATAGTGTAAATGCGCACAGTCTTTAAACATGGGGTAGTATTATACAAGTAAAAGTAGTTGTATGACAAATGGCTGTCATTTTGTGTAATATGATGAACTGTACAGATATTGTGGGCAGCCAAAACTTGTAGTATTTATTTTGTTTGTTGTATGGATTATGGTGGCATTTTGTTGACTTTGCTCAAATCGTTCATTATGAAGCTGTACAGTCTCATTGTCAAGTTCAGTGGTATAACCATTGCATACGGAAATTCTTTGATCTTGTATAAATAAAGTTTAAAATAATGAGCGATTGTATGAATTTGTGGTTATTGTATTTTAAAAAAGTAGGTAAAAAAACCCAACTAATGTCGATTGCTTTAGATTAAACAAAAAAAAAGTATTTAATTGGTTTTGATTATTCAGTTTGTAAAAGCCATATCTATCTATGAATATGCTTCAAGATCCAAAATATGAATTTTGGTGGGTTTTAGGTGGGTTTTTTTAAACACACTACAGGTGATCAAAATAACTGATAATTTCCAGACGGTGATTTTTTAAAAATGATAAGAGACAATAACTTCACTTGTTCGTATGGTTTCACGGTTAATGTAAAATTAATTTACAGCA
>JAUTBW010078526.1:0-10504 GCA_032361425.1 Peltospira smaragdina
GGGGGGTGGCGGGACGGCTGACTCTCACACACGGCTGGCTGGCTTCCGTTTGACAGGCCATCACAGCTTGCAGCTGACACCACGCCACAGATGTTTATCTACAAAGGGTGTGCAACAGTCAGGTCTGGTTAGATATTACAGAACGTCAGAACAACTAATGGTTAAGAGTTAAAAAATAAAATGCAAAACAACAAACAATTTTTTCTCATTTTTTTAAACTACCAAAAAAACACAACAATCAAACAAAACCTACCTGATTTTTAATTATTAAAACAAATTTTTATTGCTTTACTACTAAATATTCAGCTCCTAGTTAGTAATATTAGGTTTATTTCAAAATGTTCTTAATTTACCAGCATATATTTTGGTTTAATTATTATTGAAATCTAAATCCCACTGTAAAGAAAAATGTTTTCACAGCCTATGCCTGTCAATATCCTGGAATTCCGATACAAAATTAACAATAGCCACGGGATTTGAAGTTTTGCTTCCATGGGTTTGCCAACTATTATTCAATGGGGTTTTTTTTGGTGTTTTTTTTTACTTTTGAGTACTTTAATATTTATATGTTCATAACATCATTACATTTTAGATGACACATTTACCAGTCATATATATTTTCCAGTGCTGAAGCCCTCACCACTGGTCACAAAGTGTCATACCCTGAGTGATCGCTTGTCAGATGTCAGCACTTCATAGAAGTCATCTCCTCTTTTCTTCAATGGCGCCAAGCTGAACACAAAATCTGATTTGGGATCCTTGATGGAACAGGATTTACTTTCAAGTGTTTCAATAGGACAAGCTACCTCTGTCTTCCATATGAAAGAATACAGGCAGTCACTGATCTTTTGTGGAGGACTAGGCCCTGACAACTGAAATATGTCAAAAGTGTCACGTAAACATCTCATGAATAAATATTTGTAGTATGATTTATTTATTTTTAACATATTGTAAATAATGGTCTTAAAATATGTAAACTCTTTCCCATAATTAAGCATGCTTCATTTGTTATGCAAGAAGGAAAATGTATTTTAAGTAAAATGAAATCATGGAAATTCCTGATACTATAAATCCACTAAGAGTAGGCAGTAATACTTGAAGTTAGACTATTTTTTTCAATTTGCTAAACATTATAAATATTTTTAATAAGATCTAACTTTAAAAACCTTCAGTAAAAACACAAACCCTTCTGGTAACATTGACCTTCAATATAGGCCTATGAATGGATGAATGAATAAACATATGCATAACACACTGAACACATAAATAACAAACTATTTTATTTTTTTCAATCTGTGCTTTTGACAGAAAACATTAGCCTTCCTACCAATTTGCCTTTGGAGCACAGAAAATGGATTGTTGTTTTGATGCGGGATGTTTTGCCATCCATGTCGGTGCAGGAGTCACCGTCACTGTATTCCAACAAGAGATGGCCAGGCTGACTGCCATCAATGACAGGGCCAACCTTTGCTTGTCCAAGACTGGCATGAACAATCACTTCCTGTAAAGTAAAATAAATACAGGGTTGTTTTTTTATATCGATACAGTTAATGTTTAATTAATTTGAAAACTTACATTAAACTTAGGAAATTATTATTAGCACTTTTTTCTTTAATGGAAACAATAGTCAGAATATACCAACAAAATATAAAGGTAATAGCAGCGAAATGAATCAGTGGTTCTTATGAGTCAATGCTTCCTATGCAAAAACAACTTCCACTTCACGATAAAGGCTTCAGCCATGTCACTGTTGATGTAGCTGATTTCTCAATAGATTTCTATGGGTGCAATGAATTCCATCCTCTATGCACTCTAACAAGGGAGGCAATCTTTGCTTTTCAAATTTTAATTGGGAGGCAAATATATGAATTTGAGAAGCAGTTCTAGACTTATTTTATTAAATCTATACAAAATAAAGAATCCAAACAAATTATGTACCTGGTTTATATGTTTATTACCCTGAGACAGTGACCGATTACTGAATGTCAGTATCACTCTCAGCATCACTGCAGCCATGACTGTAATAAGTTCTAAAGTAGCTTGGTCCATGGTAGTCTCTAAAATTATAGTCATTTTTGAAAGTTGCAACACTTCTCAGCTGATTCCATCGATAAATAAGCATAAGTTCAACCAGTAGTTGTTTCCTAATGTTGGCTAGACTAGTTTTTACGCTACATGTTAAACCGAATGACCAGTTCGAGAACCAGTCCAAATAGCTCAGGACGTTTCCATTACTCGCTGTCCTGTTGCTGAACTCGGGACTTCAAAAACCGTAATCCGCTGATGTGATCTGAATAAGTTTCGAGAATGATATGTGCGCACCAATGTAACATGACCACGTTTACAATGTCGATACAAATATAGCAATGTTTTAATTATTTTAAGTTCTTCATTTGAAATGCAGAAAATGTGCAACAAATGTGAATTCTGGGATATAATGGAAACAAATTTTAGAAATCAGATGGAAAGCAAAACCTGCTTATGAATTTTATTTTTGGAAAGCATTTTGTGCGCTTTGAGCGGCAAATTCGAGCCTGCCAAATTCGAGCCTTGTCTGTCTCAAAGTAGGTCTAGAACAAGCACTGTGCATATAAAACTTAGTCTAGACTTAAACATAAAGCTATATATAAGCATTTAAGGTTTATTAGCATAGATAAATGTTTGCTGTATAGGATTCTGTCGCAGGTCTCCATTCACCACTGTCAATCTCTGGGGCTTTGTGGTTAAACATTTACATTGTGGGCCATGATTGACTCAGCAGTTAGCACCTGTGGTGTAAATCCTGACTTGAAATGTTTATCACAGCTGGTTGTTTCATGTGTCTGATGTGAAAAAGCCAACTGAGACTGACGACACGAAATAGCAAACGGTGTTACAGTCAAACCAAGTCAGGAAATTCCCTAGAGTCACAGTAGTTGATACTAAAGACATGCAAAACAGATGCTGTGCGGAGACAGTGTGTTTCTGATGTGTCACTTTCTTCTGTTTTATCAGATATATTAACAACATGTAGACGTAGTGGCTGGCTTAATAACCTGTCCAAGTACATATCTAACAATTGTACTGCATCTGAGAAGGGATTTAATATTGGGTTTGACCATATGGACCAAAGTGGAGCAGCACTGACATGATAAACATCATCTATTCTGGAGATAAGGTTCTGTATCACTGTCCTGATCCCTATTGATTTAATAGTCACATTCTCATCCTTCCTAGTTACGTTTTATGGAGAATCCCAGAAGATCGGGTCTTAGCTTGTAAATGTGAGAGTTGTAATTGCTCTAAGACGTTCACTTGGTAGCTGACTAGGCTGAAGACTACTGGTGATAATGATGGAACCAATGGCCTGCAAAGCAAATGGTTTATCTCTCACTCACTGGCTCCATTACTATCACCAGCAGTCTTCAATCTGTCACCTCTATGGCTTCTCAGTGACGACTACATGGAGGGCTCCGTCCAATTTGGTCGAATTTCATTTAGTCGAACTGCTAAAACATCATCAGATATGGCTCAGTAGTCTGATATGCATTTTGTTACCTAGTCATTATCATGTCACTATTCCAGATTAGTAAAGACATCGCTTAATGCATAAAATAAAACAAATATAGTACTGAATTTTGTAAATAAATAAATAAATAAATGAATGAATGAATGAATGAATAAATAAGGTTTCATTTTAAAATATTTATTAAAAAAAATCTACATTTTAATTAGTTCAATTACAAATCCACTGTCCACTTTTTCTCTCACTCCACTCATTCCCCCCCCTCCCCCAAACAAAATTTTATTACACTGAATCCGTTATCCAACAGCATATGAGAAATATCAAATAATTTTATATGTACATAAAAAGTGAAAAAATAACGTTAACAGGAGCTGAAGATATTAAACATCACAAACAATCATTATAATCAATCAATCAATCAATCACTTCATTCACCGAAGGTATTATCAGCCATTGGCCGGAACATACATATTACATTATGTGTGTATTAATACATTATTGGGACAAATATATATCTAAAAAAACATATGTTACAAGACTACATTTCAAATGAGAAAATACAATGGATAGCCTATAATAATAGTAGTAGTAATAATATTACTAACGTAATATGAGTAGTAGAGGAGGAAACAAAATATTGTATATTGCTGTGTATCAGCCGACTTCATATATAAGCCGACCCCTTAGTTTGCCTCTTTAAATCTGGTACAAAAAGACTGGTACCACGTGTAAGCCGACCTAACTTTAGTCAATCGTCTATATTTGTGTTTCATTTGTATTTAAACCACACAAATTACAAATAAAGATTTAAAAACAAATATCCTTCAAAATGTACCTAATAGAGAATAACATTTTAATTTTAAAAAAACGATCACACACAGTGCTACTTTCGTATCTTGTAGAAGTCAGTGCTTTTGCACATTTGGCATTAACAAAACTGCAGGGATAAAACTTGAAGACTACTGGAAAATGTAATTATTATTTATTTTTACAAAAAGAACTTAAAGATAAACAAATAACAGAAAAAGTATGGTCAGTTAAAATTTCAGCTGTGAAAAAATACAACAAGTCAAGGCTACATGATCCACTTCCTGTGTGTGAAAACTTTGGCTGCAGTTTATGCACATGTTAAAATAAAGAAATGTTTTCAACTTATATACATTATATATGCTAAATATATGACAAATAAACAAATATACACTGATAACGGACCATGGATGCTACTGCAATTGCTTGGGAAATAGGAAAAACTAAACAAAAAAGTTTGTATGCTTGAATTACTTATTTCCAATATTGTCGTATTTCCGTTACTGACATTTTAAAAATTATTTTACGTAAGTATTTTATCAACTCCATGCACAGACAGACCCCCTGCCTCAGGGAGACATTTGTAGAGGTGAAAAGTTGGCTAATACACAGCAATATACGGTAAATAATTAGGTAGTGTTTACATAACAGATATTCGACAAAATGGATTTTCGACCAAATAGTTTTTCAACAAAATGGGACGAACTGCATGCAGCCATATGATAAAGCAACCATTGGGTAAATGATGGAATTGTAGACAACCATCTAGACCATTGAGTCTCTTCAGCAGCCTGTCTGGCTGTGGTAATGGTAGCTCTTACTGGTTGTGAATGTCTGCAGAAAGGTAGCATGTGGTTCTCTTTATGCAAAAAGGGTTTGCATTTTAAACACCTGTAGCAAAGAGTGTCCAGAATGTGTCTCATTTTATCAGTAACAAAATGGCTCCCACACACTAATTACTGTGAAATGTTTAATGTGTAAAAAAATACATATTATATAAATTTCTATTACAATAAGAAAAAATAAAACAATACAAACAAGGAAAGAAAACCAAAACTATAATACTAGGATTTTGCAAGAGATTGGACTAAGTAAGTGTGAGGTAAAAAAGGAAGATGAAGTCACATAACCGAAACAGGAAGTCTGGGTATTCTGGTAAAATTTTCACCCATCAGCATAACTGAGTAAATAAGTAAGGTCAAATTGAAGAGAAACACTCTTAATTGTTAGAATAAAGGGTACATACTTAACTGTCACACAATACCAAAATTAATTTTTAGAACTATGTTTTGTAAAGCAGATTATAAAAGTCACCTGATGTGTTGATTTTACCTTGCCATTGGTAACTTTAGTTTCACACACAGCAGCAAAAGCAGCACAAGCCAGTGTGGTGCCGGACGCAAGCTGCACATGGTTGACAGGCCGACACACATTCATGTAGAACTTGTGTTTGTCCAGTGGACTTGAGTCTCCAAGAACTGCCCAGTTATCCTTGTTTTCAAACATCGACAGACTGAAAGAAAACGAAAACTTGGTACCATAGTAAACGAAAACTCAGTACCATAGCTAAGCCTTGATTATCTGCATGATAATTTGTCATTTAACAGTTTTAATCAATATAAACAAAATTAGTATTTCCTACAAAAATGTTTTATCGTAAATAACATAATGTGAAAACTAACTGAATAAAAATCAAACTGAGATTTATATTTACATAAAAAATTCCTATATGTGTTTGTCACTGTTACTGATTGCAGTATTTTGTAATACTAAATAGCCATTGCTGAAATTTTGAAACCTATGGAAACTAGATATAACGTGTGTCTTTTTTAATTTCTATAATTATGTTTCTCTTTTATTAATTTTTTTTATGTATTAACATTACTGACAGATCACATAAATTCATGTCACATAAACATTTTTCATTTTGATGTGCTTTCGAACTAGGCATTACTCACCTGTAAAATAAATTAGTGTGATTCAAGGTCTGTTAACTAATCTGACAGTGGTATTTTAAAATATTTTAAGTTTTACAAGTTTAAACCATTATCTTTGCTAAAGGTAAAGTCTTTAACACAAGTAATATTTTGCAAATATTTTTATTTTATTTCTTTTATTGCTGGTTTTCAAATTGACTATCAGTTTTGTCATAAACATTTTGACTGGTTATCAACTGTGGCTATCATATTAGCAACAATAAACTTGACAGCATACAAATGTTTATTACTGATAGCTTACCGTGACAAGTCGTACTGTTTATTTGTAGCTTTGTCAACAAACACACACTCGACTGGCTGGACAGGACAGGCGTACGCTGTGTACCACTTGAAGGCATAGACGTGATTCTTTTCCTCAATCAGTTCAGGCTGGCCTACACCTCGTGACTGATCACACAGGAAGGCAATCTCTGTCTGGCGCGGTGTGTGACGGGGGTCACTGTATGCATCACCATCATGGTACGTCACCTTCAGCATCCCATCAAAATACAGCAGATCACTTGTCGGCTGGCCTAGGTTGTAAACATTACTGAAACACAAAATTTATTACACCCTGATAAACTTTTAAAATTTTAAAATTACCTAAACATTTAAAATAAATATTAGGCATATAATGACTGGAGTTTTAAAAAACATATAAAAATTATAGGAACATACCTATTTTTATACAAAAATATATTTAATGACACTCTCGACACATTTTATTAAAGGTTCATCAGCACAGATAATGACTGAGTTCGAAAAAACCCTAGTGGCTACGTGACAGGAATCAATCTGAGATCAACTGTATGTTGAGGCTACCTATATGGATTTTTTTTTTACAAAACAAGTGTTTTCAAATTATTTACATTTAGACTTGCTTTTTATCTATGTATATACTGCAGCACACTGGCACTTTTCACCTGGCTTTCACTGAAAAAAACATAATGGCAGGATTCTGTCAAGTTACTCATAAAGCACTCGAAGCATTTAAACGGACATTATGATACTATGTTTGTTACTACTGTTTGATGTCCACCTGACTGTGTTTTATAATGAATAAAATATCTGAAAACAAATGACAGCCTAGGAATGCAATGACCAATGTCCAAGAACTATGGTGTTCAGCGTCACCTGTCCTGTCCGTTCTTCTTCACCTGGCAGGCTGCTGTTGGGACATGCCCATTGTCACATCTGGTCCCAGTGACTGGACCACACACATTGAGAAAGAAGTTGTAGGTTCCACTCTTGTCACTCACAGTATAGTACTCGCCACTCTTCTTGGTTAGTTGTGACAGGTCAAACTCGTAACCTAAACAGAGAGGTATAATGTATTACAAATCACTAATGGAGGTTTCTGTAACTGCAGACATGGAGAAATGCTGACACTCCTACCTCACTGTATTTCCTAATTTCATGTATGACACCAGTTATTTTGCTCACAAAATACTGCTGTGACTAAAGATAAAATAGAAATTGTGTACTGCTATTTTTGAACCAGTGTAAAAACAATTTAAATACATTTTTTAATGCTGTTTTACATTACTATAAATCAAGGGTAAAAACAGATGAACATTGACACTGAGGAGTAAAATTGCATGTAGAAAAATAAGAAGAAACCTGCTTCACTGTCCAAGACGCGACAGTGAGTTCCGGTTTTGTGTGACAGGACACAAGCTGCAGCGGTGTGCCACTCAAACTCAAAAATGCAGCTATCAGGGGTGCTCTGTGTGAGCACCGGTCCACTCTCCAGGTCACCTGGAAAACACAACAACCGACTGCACTTACATTCAACAACCACGCACTGCTCTCTAGTCAGCGTCCAAGGTTACCTTCCTTAATAAGGTGAGGCTTCTGTAATATTACTTAATATTTCAATAATAATTTCACCATTCAAATGATAAAAATAAAACATCCAATTCAGTCTCCAGAGTGTGTATGTATGTTAGGAGTGTAATGATACGGCAGGGTCACGAATCTATACGTAT
The DNA here is from genome assembly GCA_032361425.1 of Peltospira smaragdina. Taxonomy (NCBI): domain Eukaryota; kingdom Metazoa; phylum Mollusca; class Gastropoda; order Neomphalida; family Peltospiridae; genus Peltospira; species Peltospira smaragdina. The sequence goes on from JAUTBW010078526.1 coordinate 8,277, forward strand.
AACAATATTTACATCACGATACGACAATTATCGCAATATTAAATTTAATAAAATGTTACACAGCTTGAAATTAAAATAAAACAAATGCTTAAAACATTTATACTCAAAGTTGTGAATATCCAATTTTTTATGAAGCAGTGAAAGATTAAAATGTTATTTATTAAAAAGACATTCAATTAATTAACATTAAAATGTTTAGTTTTTGTTCTCTCTAATAAGCATTAAATTCATGAAAACAGTTGTATCCCACATACAGAACAGCGTTAGTCATATTAGCTAGCTCCTTATAGGTGTGATTGGACCAAATCAAATTACATTGGCCATAATGTTAACGTTTCTTAATAAAGTAACAGAAGCAACGTATCAAGCTGCCAGAGCAGCATACCCACAAAGAGTGTTGCCCCTCCCATTCATTAATATGCAAAGAGAATATGGGGTCATTTTATGAACTTACAGGAAGTTTACAGTGGCAACCGTCCAGTTCACACAAAATGTCCGGTGCATTTATTACTGCCACCCAGGGGGCAACAACTACCAAGTGTCACCTGTGCAATAATTGTTCAGTTTTCAACTGTGAATTTATTTATTTTAAATCCAGAAGTCACGTCTACAGACCTCTCAACCTCGAAACACAGGAAACCTGGACACATAATCCCAAAAACCTGGATATTTCACTAAAAACCTGGAGATTGACTTATTCATACACAACAAAGAGTTAATCAAAATAAAATGACTCATTCTTTGAGTAGAAAGCAATAAAAGTAGCCTACAGCTCAAGTCTAATAACATATTTAAAGTTTTTGACATGTGTACATGTATGCAGTTTATACTTTGTGTTCTACGTTATATGCTGATGCTGATGCTGTTCTGGAACTTTATAATAGCTTGTCAGTTGGAATGAAACTGAAGCAAGGAGCGGAAAGTTATGGATACTGGAGTTTCATAGCTTGGAGAGGGTCCCCTCCAGTTTTACTGACGATTGACTCTCTATTTAGGTTTGATCTGACCATACTCAACAATCATTCTTCACCAGCTTTGCTATGTGACAAAACTAAACAAACTCTGCTACTCTTATTATATGTTAAAATTGCTTATTATTTACACCGGAGTCATGAGATTGGCAATATGCCACCACAAGATATCCACTATATAGTGAAATAACTGTTCCCCATCTACTACTGACGTAGTAATTTCAGGCCGAGAACATAAATTGTTTTAACTACAATGATTTTTATCGCAAGAAACCGTGAGATTTTAGAGGGTTACTGTGAGACCGTGAGATGTTGCTGCAAACCGTGATTCTCATGGCAAAATCGTGAGACTTGAGAGGTCTGAGCCTACGTGACCCACTTCCTGTGTGGGAAAACTTTAGCGGAAGTTTATACACATGTTAAAATAAAAAAATGTTTGCAACTTATATATATATTATATATGCTAAATATATGACAAACCAATATACACTGATAATGGACCATGGATGCTACTGTAATTGCTTTGAAAATAGGAAAAAACAAAAACAAAAAACGTAAGTTTGTATGCTTGAATTACCTATTTCCAATAGTGTCGTATTTCCGTTACTGATGTTTTTCGGATTATTTTATTAACTCCATGCATGGGCCGACCCCCTACCCCAGGGATACATTTGTAAAGCTGAAAAGTCGGCTAATACACATCGATATAAGGTATTAACATTTTAAAACGAAACACAGTGTCATCTTAAAATGTTTCCGACGCTGATATAACTGTTAATAAAAATGTATTGAGTATGTCTTTAACAAAAATTAAATAAACATATTTATTACTTACAAGGTAGGAAATAACATGGAACATATTTATCATGATTTCCCTCGTGGTTAATAACTATCATATGTCCTCTTAGGAATGATTGGCTGTCATTAGCGTACACCTCATTCCGATTGGCTGGTAATTATGTAATTCTCATCACATGTAGCGTCTGATGTCACGGCGTTGAGAAGACTTTCGCAGTTTGTATACATTGTAAACATCAGCTGGAATGTTTAATTGGCAGGACAATTTTACGGTAATAAATAGAATATTACATGCTTGTCCATAACAGACGATATTTATGACCCTTGTGCCTAAATTGTCACATGGTAATTTAGGAACTTGTGTCGTAAATATTGTTTGTCCTGGACACTCATATAATATCCTCTATTTCCTGTCACAGTATCTGCTTTAAAAAAAAAAAAAAAAAAAAAAAAAAAAAA
>JAUTBW010078637.1:0-10501 GCA_032361425.1 Peltospira smaragdina
TATCTAGTTTTTTTATTTCTGTTTTCATTTTATGGGTATGCTTTGATGTTGTTTTTTCTTTCCTTCCCATTATTTTGTTCATATTTTTATTATTTCATTCTGTGAAAGTTTTTTTTTATTTGTTTGTATTTTGCCAATATTAATAATTTACTTTATATATGTATTGCAGTCACTGTATTTTGGTCATGTTTCAGTTATTTTGTTTTGCTTCTATTTTTAATTATTTCATCCTGGTATAGCAAATTCATTTTGTTTCTTTTATATTTCAATTATTGTGTTTCATTTATTTAATTTTGCTTTTTATGTTTCAAAGTTTCTTTTGTCTGTGTACCACTCTGTGCTTTTTGGCTAATGTTTCTTTTGATCTTCTTCATTAAAAAACATTTGTTGTTGTTTTTGTAAAAGTTCTGATACATTTTAGAGTTGTTGTTGGTTTTTTCATCTTGTCATTTATTTCATTTTTATTTATGATTTAGAAATTTCATTTTGTTTCACTAACTTCATGTCTTAATCATTGCAGATTGCTTGTTTCAATCCTTTCATTTTGTTCTTGTTTCAATAATTTTATTTTGACTATCAGTCATTATGGAACAATCATAGACTAACTGGATAATGCAAGTGTTTTTGCCTTGCTGAATCTCACTCTACATAAGATATAAATGTATTACTATTTTTGGAACATGAAAGAACTAACGGAAGTACAAAGAGAATAACAATTCTATCCCACATAATCATGACATGTCACAGGCCATATCATTCCAAATTTTGGGTTGCATTTGGTGTGATCATGGGAACCCATCTAAAAATACCTCTTGAACAGAGATTTGTTGAAACATTAATAATTATGAGAAACAAAATTTGATTTTGTAGATTTAGCAACTGGTACTTACGCACTACCTCATGATCATTTCCATGGACCTCATATCATTAAATTTAATCATTAAAAAAATGTATTGCCATTTTCAGAGAGCGTGAACGAGCACTGATGCAGGCCGGCGTACCAGCTATACAACCACAGAGAACGGATGGGCAGCGGTTTACAGGTGGCGGCTTCAACCTGAAAACAACCAAGAGTGCAGCGTAACCCGGGCTCACACCACTTTTAAAACACTGTCTGTATTCTGTGATAATTTTACTGTGTTCACATTCTGGCCTGGAGGATTTTCTTGTCAATACCAGCTTAACTGAACACTGTGTGTAAAGGTAAATATTTGTGAAAGGTAAGACATGAAGATTCAGATTGTTGTGAATATGTAAAAAGTATAATTCATTTAAATAAAGAGTCGATTGATTCAATGGGGTTTTATTTTGTGAATTTGTTTTATTTAATGGGGTGTTTAATTTATAACTAAAGGAAAAGAAAAGTGAAATCTATCTCATTAGATGAGAGGTAATGTCAATATATAATTTATATTGAGGAAAAAGTGTTTATATAAAAGATTCCTTATTTAATATTTACAAATTTATAATTTATAATCCTATGGTCGAAAAAGATACAAAAGGCATGTACAGTTTTGTAAATAATAATTTTTAATTGCTTCTGAAGAATTTATGATGTGGATTGCATAAATGTAATTTATCATTTATTAAAATGTTCATGGATAAACACCAGCCTAAATAGTAACTATTCCGGAAGTTGTACCCATGACAAGAAAACTATATAATTAAGGTGATTAGGAAAATAAATGTTGCCAAAATATAATAAAGAAATCATGATTTAATGAAAATGCCTAAAACATAATACTGGTATGTATAAAAATCTGAATAAAACATACTGCTGCTGCAGAAATGGTGAAATGTAGTTCTACTTTTTACAATATCATATGAAATGTGAATAGTTGTGAAAATAAACAAATATTTTTGTTTTGCATTACATTAACCTATTCAAGCTTTTCTCAGTGGTTTATGTTTAATGAATTACCATTATAAGATAGAAATTAGCATTTCTGTTCACAAAATTCAGTTTACTCTTTTTTCTTTCTTTTTTTAAATTTATTTTTATATTCCTGGGTAGATTTTTGAAGCTATCTTAATGCTATGTTAACATAAAATATCGTAACTAATGAGGTAACAACATAATTTGATGTGTAATGTGATCATTTAAGAACATTTTACGATGTAAAATAGCTTTAAAAATCTATGCCCGGGAAAAAACTTCTTTGGTGTTATATATATAAACTGAAATTCACTTTTAAATGGGAGATTAAATGTCAATATACTTAGTTTATTGCTTGGGTCCAACATCACAAACATCTATTCACAAATTCTTCCACATCTTTTTAAGTCTTATTTATTCTGAAATATTTTCAGTTATGTTGTTTTGTACAATAAAGTATATTATGATATAATAATGTGTTCATGGTGTTTTTCTTTAGGAACATAATTTGTACAGTAGTAGCAGTAGTGCCACTACCAAGACAGTTATGTATTTGGTGAGTGAGTGTGCGGAGGCATTATTAAACATTCAGTAAAGAAATTTCAACATTTTGGTGAAAGGACAAACTACTGCTATTGTATAACAATTAGCAGATTACTAGATAAGTTTTTTAATTTGCGAAAGTTATTGTTCATTTAATTCTAAAATTCTATTTTTGACTGAAGACATTCATCTGAGGTTGAAAGTGTAGACATTTGTATGATTAAATGGACTTAGCGCTTGCAAATTAAAAAAAAAAAACTAAAAAGATCTCTGTATAATTATATCCATTGTAAATTGATGCATTTTCCCCACGAAATTAACTAGATGTTTGGTACATCTAACTGTAAACTCTACAGCTATCATCTCTGTTCCAATTGCTAATAACATACTCTGTGCATTTTATTTACGATCATATATATATGTGAACATCAAGCATGTGGTTAAGGACAATTCTAATAGAAAGGTAACCCACTTCACCACAAAGGCTACTCTTTTCAGATTAGCAACAAAGGGTCTTTAATGTGCACCGTCCCACAACTAATGATTTTAACACATTAAGACTCACTCTTTTTGCTATCACAAAGGTAGTTATTTTTCAGTCATTACTTCATTAAAAACAACAATCATAAATCTTTATGGTGTAATTTATTTTTCTCAGCATACAAAAAAGAAATAGCATTTAAAAAAAAAGGTAAAACAGGGTACAAGTGATTGAAGTTGAGGAACAATTACATTTTCATTAAGTACAGATAAATGTGCTTTAACAAATAATGCAAGAATCTTTTACAAACAATACAGTAGGCAAGCCTACTGCAGAAATTTGTTCCAATGTTCCATTTCTATGAAAACATTCATTAAAGCAAGCTCCTGCATGCAACAAATACTGCAAACTAACACAGGACTGTTGTATGCATGGAGTTGAAACAGCAATTCATCACTCAGGTTTGTGAAGACACATGACTAGCTCCATGATTATAAACCTTAAAGTTTAGACTTTAATAACATCCAGACACTATCCAAATAGCATTAAAGTCAGACTTTATTAAAGTCTAGAGTTTTAAGTTTTATAAGCATGGAGCCTGATAAGTTAGACAATGCACTTGCTCTACATACCCAGTAAGTGATGAACATTGTATTGTACCTGAGGTCTATCTAACGACCAAGTACAATGAACATGCACTGTTTACACATTGTAAGGTGAATTAAATAAATCTAATACCTGGTAAGTAAAAGTGACAAAACAAAAGTTATTCCTGAAAATATTAAAATTATGAAGTTTAAACCATTTTATTATATAACATTTCCTATAAGTTAATACTGCACTACTTTTGCTATAAATATTAGCACAACCAAAAATATTAAAAAGACCTGTACACATTTCAAAGATTTTTCCATGGTTAACAAGGTTAATAGCACACAAAACTAAAAGGTAACTGGACTTGTACACAAATGGAATTCACAAAGGTATGATTAATTTTTCCTTGCCATGTATTTTCATATGAAAAACTTTTTTTAATTGTCTTTAAAAATGAAGGAAAAGATCATTTGAATCTGTTTGGCTGGGTTTAGGGGGATATTTTTTTTTTCTTATTTTTTTTTTTAATAAATTTTTGGGGGTGAGGGGAGGGTAGCAATAAAGTGGTAGCTTATCTTAAAGAAATTAAATATTCTACAAGACTGATATAAGAAAAAAAAGAAAAAAAGCATTTTATGGCAACTAGACTGGCATACATTTTAACCCAGAGCAAATCTTCCACATTTCAAATACGATCAATATGTGAACGTTAATAAGTTGATAAGCTGCATTTTCTAAACGATTCCAGAAGACCTGTACAGACATTTTGATTAATTATTAATGGACCAGTGGCTCTGATTATGTGTGCTGATTGTCATTTTAATGCTCAATTAAATCCAGATTAAAGATGTAAAACAATACTAGTGTTTTCTCTAAGCAACTATATGTTACACTTGTATATCACATTCATCAAGTGAACTCAACCACAGAACACTGCATGGCTGATCAGCCATATAACGAGATGTATATGTGAATGAACAATGAGATGCAACATGAGATAGTTTTTATAATGGATGTGTCAAACTAAAAATAAAGCAGACAGCTGACCTATCTATCGGTCGTATTCTACTGTCTGCTCAACCGAAAAACATAATAAAGGAACACACATGATAATGCATACACAAAAACATATGTAATGTATGCCTTATGTTAGCACAATTCAAAAGGTATAAATGGTGAACTGAATGGAGTTGAGTATTACATCATAATATTCTAAATTTCAATGAATTAGCACAGAAAGCTACAACAGAAACAAATTATTCATAAGGTAACACAGTGTTGTATATTCTGAAATCAAAGTCCACTATGTTTATTCAGTAATAAAATGGTAATCCAGGGTGCATCTCAAAACCTAATAGAAATTATTGACAGTAGTAATTAGGCTGCAGTCCATCAGCAGGCTGTAGTCTGTAGTCTACAAGTCATTATATCAAGAGTCCAATACAAGCCAAGTTGTCCATGATGGAGTTGTTATTAGACTACAGTCAGAAGTCCAGGGGCCTTATTCACAAAAGGGTATAATTTACATTTGAACTGTAGTACTAGGTCTACATCTAACCATTGGTCCATATGTCAAACATACTACTTTCAGCCAATGATCAGACGTAAAAATATGTAGTGTGAAGCTTAACTTTACACTCGTTTGTGAATATGGCCCCAGTTCAAGTAAAACTGCAAGTCACAGTTTAGTACATATCACTCAGATGTCCATAAGAAGTGATCATCAGGCTAAATTACTTATTCAATAGGTTAGGCTACAAACCACAGCCTTATACAAATTAGAATTCATCCATGCCCAAATGCCATTTGTAGGCATGGATTCTAAAATCTTTCTAAATATTACTTGCTGTAAGACCAATAGACATGCAAATGCACTGTAATTTTGTATTATCAAGTGGTCCAAGGCTAAAATTCATAGACAATGGAAATTTGGGTACAGATTTAGGAAGCTATCTTAGCACTATGAAAACATTAAATACTGTAACTGACAATGTCACAACATAATTTTATATGTAACATTATCATTAACTAAGAACATTTTATGAACTAGTAGTGTTACAATAGCTTTGAAAATCTAGAAGCCATGCTGAAGGCCACAGTACAAATTTGAACTGACAGGCCACAATATATATTGGACACAGCTGACCAAGAAGTCTTTAGCCTCTGTATTACAGTCTAATACAAATTTGAACATATCTATGGCTGGTTGTTAGGCTAAACGCCACAATATAACGTATTAGGCTGCAAACCACAGTCTGATACAAATAAGAACTTGTTGAGAACCAAATGGTCTATAGACCTGGGCCTGTGCTTATAAAACTTTTTTCAGTCTCAATCTCTAATAGAGTCTGCACTTGGATCCAGCGTTGAGTCGAGACTCTGCTATGTTTGAGATTGTTTTCGTGCTTATAAAACTACTTAGTGTCTAAGTAGTTTTATACAACACGAAAACAATCTCAAACTCATCAGGGTCTCGACTCAACACACGATCCGAGTGCAGACTCTGTTAGAGATTGAGACTGAAAAATTTTTGTAAGCGCGGGCCCAGAAAACACATTGAAAGCAGCAATTATGGCTTAAAAACCAAATATTTTTTTGCAAAAACAAATGAGAGAAGAAATAGGCTGAAATGAAAATCAGAGTTCAGTATTTGCAAATATTTTGTCATGTTATCTTCCTTTCAAAACTGAGTCTCCTAAAATAATTTCCTTGACCATCACTTAACAGTTAATGTGACATGCAATTCATTTCTGAATTGTGCATTTGCTTTGAAAAACTAATGCTGATATTCAGTGAACAATGTTGTTGTTTTTTCACACTTGGGTTTCATTAAGCATCAATTTGTTCACTGAATACTCACGTACTTTTGTGCTGAAACTTCATTAAATATATTAATTTTAAATATATTTAAGTATTTAAATTATTTTTATTAATAAAATTAATAATGCCAAATGTAAATTTTGAAAAAAATAATGAATTAACTTTACACCTGTTTGCCTTATGTTCAGAATTGTTAATATTTTTAGTGCATATTTACACAAGTTTGTAAGCAGACAGAAGTGTCTTGTACGATAAGTGGTTGCTTAAACAATTTGTATTACATTAATTTTAGAAAATAAATATGGTGTTCTTTAGACAGGTTCTAAAGCAAGTCTGCCAGCATTTAATGTGAATCTATAATTTATACTTTAGTTTTAAGATGTGATAAAGATCATCTATGTGACTGAAAGACTTTACTGTTGCATTGTTTCACCATCTGCAATATTTTTCTCTATTTCACTTGACAGAAGGAAAAAAGTTAAAATGTAACCCTTCTCATAGTACATTTTGTACTGATATTGTATTATATATCATGCATTATTGTCGTTTGTTAGATGCAGAAATTAAGTAGGCAGTTAACCAAATATTACCTTAATTTTAGCCTATCACAAACATTATGTATGAGGCTGCATTATCTGTGATAACCGATTGTGATGTTTTGTATGTGTCCGTCCAAAAAAAATTAATATTTATTTAAACATGTTTTTTTTAGAATAAATGGTTTCTTGTAACATTGTGGTTGTTATATATGCTTCATAGAACATTCATAGAAAAGCCTTTGTATAAAGATTTCCACACAATACCCTCCACTGCATTATAATGAGTTTTTGTCAGTAACCCTTACCTTTAATCCTGGGTGCCTTGATAGTCTAGTGGTGAAGATGTATGACTGATACGCTGTTAATCTGAGATCGATCCCTGTCAGAGCCACTAGGGATTTTTTCTAATTAAAATGTTTCCAACATTGACATATCATTAATAAAAATGTGTTGAGACTGTCGGTTATATATATAAAACAAATTATTATTACCCTTAAACCTTAGAAGGGTGTGGGAGTAATTAGCAGATGTTGCCAAGATGGTACATCTCTTATCTTGTGTAACACACCAGACATTTTATGGTTATGTGGCATCAGACATAATGAGTAACAAGCAATCTGAATGCATTAAGGAATATTTTTTTTAATACAAATGGATAGCACATATCAAAGCGATTGAATTCCTCAGTTCCACGAGTAGTGTTGGCATTAAGAATATTAAGTGCTGTCATTATCAACCTAGTTGAGCAATGTTATTGGTACTAGTTGACTAAAACAGCCTATTAAAAAAGGTTCTCAGTTGCCAGTTAATGACATCCTTGTTCCCAGTAATTCAGGGCATTCATTACTCGTAACATCAGTGCTTATAAAAACATGATTTAAGTGTTCAGCATCTTTGAAATGGGCCTGGACACATGCTCTTCCGTTACACTTAAAAAAAAATTTAATCTGTAAATTTGGTCTACGTCTCACAACTGTAGTGAATGTCATTAGTTAATACCCAGGAACTGCAAAGTGCACTTAAGGCCATACCTCTACTTATTTCCAACTGTATAATTACTAGATGGCCCAACAGAAGCCATGAGAGAAATGTTTTATTTAAAGACACTCAACACATTTTATCTAGTTAAATGACATTAGACAAATGGTTAAGATCCCACTGCTGATACATAAGCTACCACATTCCGATTAGCAACAAAGGATATTTTATATAGATCATCCCATAAGAGAGCATATACCAGACTTTGATACACTAGTTGTGGAGCACTGGCTGGAACAAGACAGTAACAGAAGAGATGTAACCTAAAACAAGCTTTGTCATGGTGGGTATGCCTGAACCTTCAGTGGATATGGGCATATGGTAATGACTTTATTTAAAAATGCATTCAGCTGAGCACGATAAAGTTATCCACCTACCCAAACTATATAGAAACAGGTTAAAAAGAACACGAATAGGACAAAACAATACAATTGACTTTTTAAACACGCCAAAAAGGAACTACAGAATACAAAAAAAAGTGGGAAATTATCTAATTCGACAATGCCTTCAATGATATAAAACAGAGGTATCTGACAAACTGTATGTTGATGTTGAATTGGGCCACATGATCCACAACTAAGATTACACAGATTAACTCAGAACCATCAGTGTTGAGGTCATCTAGCAAACCAACACAATGGGAATGACATTCAAAGTGCATTACATTAAGGTCTGGATTTAGTCTAGACAGCTTTATAAGCATGGGGTCAGTTGACTGGCAATGAATGTGTACAGTAATTACAAACTACAAACAAAAATAGATTTTCAAATGTTTTATACAAAAAGTGTAAATGAATGTGACAAGTTTGTTTCATGACTAATTACCATTTTATTTCAGTGATTTACATTTGACAGAATTATAGCACACTTGCAATGGAATAAATTCACAATAAATGTATAACACACTGTGTGAAGAAATGTGAAAAAAATGTCAATATAAATACCACTTCTTTACAAGTGGGATAATTTTACTCGTTCATTAATTTGGAAATATCAGTATTTTTATCATAACCTAAATAAAGCAGCAACACTGAAAATACAATCACATTTGTCCTGTTTGAAAGCAAGCAAATAGTTTGATAGGCTGAAACATTTTATGTCTTCTTACTTACCCCTTCAAGTGTTTTACGGTTGTTGTTTTTTCCTTCTATTTTTGATGGTACACTACCAAATGCCTTAATTTTTTTTTTTACTTACATCCAACAAGCTAAGTCCCATTGTTGGTGTAATATTTTAGGAATATTTATTTTTTAAACCTATAATCATGTCAAAGTATTTAACTCGAATATTTCTTAGAATAAACCTCAAACATTTTTCTTTTCAACTCCCAACATTTCTGAATATTTCTCAATCAAAGAGCACGTGTAACTGCTACATTAACTAATATCCACGGTCGGGCACGCGTTTCCTGGGCGCGGCCTTGATGATGTTGTCGACACGAAGGATCATCTCGGCAGCCTCAGCTCCGCTGATGAGCATCTGTCGCTTCACCTGGTACGACTCCGTGATACCCAGCTGCTCCATGTCGCCCACTTCACCGTGCTCCATGTCTGGGGGAAACAAGGTTTATTTATTTAGTAATTTTTAATGACACATTTAACATTTTACTTACGTTTTTATGGAAAGAGAAGAATGTTTACCAATGCACTGTACCGTAACAATGCTTCCATCATTTTAATTACCATTACACGAATTCATTTTTAATGACGCACTTGATACATCTTATTTTTACGGAAAGAGAAGCATGTTTAATACAATGCTTTCAACATTTTAATTACCATTATACGAATTCATTTTTAATGATGCACTTGATACATCTTATTTTTACGGAAAGAGAAGCATGTTTAATACAATGCTTTCAACATTTTAATTACCATTACATGAATAGATCAAACAAACACCAACATTTCTTTTTCTTCTTGGTGCTCTCAACACATTCTGTTAACAGTTATATCGTCGTCAGCAGGCACTTTAATTAGAAATATCCCCTGCAGCTAATCGACAGGGATTGATCTCGGATCGACTATTTGTCAGGCGGGTGCTTTCACCACTATATACGAACTTTATACGAACTAATTATAATTATTCAACGATGCACTCAATACATTTTTTATTAACAGTTATGTTGTCGTCGGGCAAGCATTTTTAATCAGAAATATCCCTTGCAGCTCATTGATGAGAATCTCAAATCGATCACGAGTCAGACAGGAGCTTTCAACACGATATGCAGACTAATAATAATTGAACACTGAACATAATTTTATTAAAGATTATATCAGCGTCAGAAACATTTAAATGTCAGCTCACTGACAGGAATCGAGGTGCCCATGGTAGAACAAAGGGCGTCTTTCACTCACAGAAATAAAAAAGATAGTGTCCACAGTCAGTGATTGTGTCAACTTGGGTCACCAACAACTAGAAAATTACAGCTATATGGAGAGGGACAGAGATAATCAGAGAGAAATGATTTACGTACTGCAGTACTGAACGTGTTTTATATAGTTATATGGTGATGCACTCAACATATTTTATTTAGTTATATGGAGAGAGAGAGAGAGAGAGAGAGAGAGAGAGAGAGAGAGAGAGAGAGAGAGAGAGAGAGAGAGAGAG